>OY282560.1:241558442-241859651 GCA_958295665.1 Tipula vernalis | reverse complement strand
GAAAGGGGAGAGAGAGAGAGAGAGAGAGAGAGAGAGAGAGAGAGAGAGAGAGAGAGAGAGAGAGAGAGAGAGAGAGAGAGAGAGAGAGAGAGAGAGAGGAGAGGAGAGAGAGAGAGAGAGAGAGAGAGAGAGAGAGAGAGAGAGAGAGAGAGAGAGAGAGAGAGAGAGAGTGAGAGAGAGAGTAATCATCCAGTTATATTTTATACGTGTACAATTAAACAATATTTATAAAGGGTCTTCCAATCGGAACACTCGAAATTTATCTGCAGTTGTTTGCAATGAGTAAGTATACTCTTTCATATATTACGTTTCTTTTACGTGTAAAATATGTCTCGAATTTGGCGACAATTGTGTCATACGATTTGCTTTCATCATTCGTAAGGTTAAACGTGTTGTACACATTTACTGCATCTAATCCAATCGACGCCAGTATGGACTTCTTCGAATTTCTTGACTTTTAGTTTCTAAACCCGTAGCTACTGAATGCCATTTAAATATTTGTACGCAATTCTCTCAGTCTCTAGCAATATTTTCGGCGCGCAAAAATTTACTCTTTGAGAAAAATGCGTTTTAAAGTTTCGAAAACGATATACTGCCAGCAGAGACAACGTATTTATCACATGGATTTCTCATTTTAATGATAATAAAAAAATTTCATTCCAATGTATCGTTGTATTGCTTATATGTACTTATTATATAGACAACACATTTTAAAAATCATTGCCTTATAAAATAGCAAACCAGCAAGCTTATTTGGCCCAGAAATTCAGCACGCCACTTTTATGACTCCTTAGGAACTTTTAAGCCGACTACACGGGCGATATTATTTTTTTCCAAAATTTTCACCCAACGAAATCACTGTATTGTTAAAAAAAAAAAATTTCCCCTTCAAGATTTAATAACACAAAAAATCGTTTAGAGCAACAATTTTTGCCCATTATTAAAATATTTGCTTATTTATGACATTTCTCCCATATGTTTGTGAAAAAATATCTGTTTACGTTCGAAATAGAATATTTTATATGGGAAAAAGCCATATAAAATTGTTTCGGCACTATTGCATAACTCTATGATTAAATTAAATAAAAAATTAATTTTAAATTAGATTTAAAGATTTTTCATAAAAAAGTAAGTAAAATTTTATTGTATCTACTCATAAATATAATTTAATTTTAATGGTAATTGTTCATGTAAAAAATAAAAACATTTGTATTTTCGCCATACAAGTGATGTTTCAGTAGAAAATTAAATTAAATTTAATTTATTTTAGTTTAATAAATTTTTAATTTTTTTGTTTTAGAAATGAGTGGAGAAATTGATGTAAGAATTATTGAGGAAGTGAAGCGCGACGGAAGTTCGTAGGAAGCGAGTCGATTTCGCGAATAAAAAAACGCCACTCTTAAACGACTTGTTTGGGCGGAAATCGCTGAAAGTGTGGGAATTCCCATGGAAGAAGCCATAAAAATATGAAAGCTACTTCGGGCAAAATATGTCACACAAATAATGGCCGTTAAAAGTGGTAGTCCAGGAACTAATATGAGAAAAGACGAGACGTTCTATGGGAAATGGAGTTTCTCAAAGAGATTACCATGGAAGTAAGAAAATTTTTTATACGTATTTATATTTTTCGAAGTTATATTTATATTAGGCGTATCCAGCGCGTTGAGATCACATTTTAACTACAAAAATTATAGAAATTATTATTTGTTTCATTTTTAAAGAGATTTGTGTTTCATTACAATGCAAATTACACTAATCGAAACACTCACTATCTAATATATAATATATCTTATTACGTATCTTATATTAGTGGAAAGCAAGTTTTGGTAAATACAGCCACAACTCAGATAACAGTAGCGCCAGCGATTATTGAACCAACCACGGCTGAATCTCCCCGGTCGAATTTTACAACAACCTTACGACTATCGAAAAATCAACTGATTACAGACAGACAAACTAAAATTCTTAAAAAATATTCGTGTGGGCATAATACATACACAAGTGAGGTTTCTCCATGGATTTTTGATATTTGTTATAGTGAATAATAATTCGCTATGTCAGTACGTTCTGGCCAGATACTTAATGTAAGTGGCTAGAGTGGAATTTTTTGTAGTTTGGTCGTAGCTGCCTGATGAGTAGACCAACTTTTCAGTACGAAACCAAACAACCAACATAAAGAACTCATGGAGGGTTCTCATTTTTGCGGAGTGGTACATTGGTATAACTTTTTGGACCTTCAACCAAAATTACGGGGAAGATATTTCTACTTTTTTTCAGTAGATATGTTATGAGCGATTGGTCTCTGTATTTTTCTGATTTACCAAATCGAAAATATTGGGATGGCCAAGAACAATTAATATACGAGGGTGAATCAAAATGTCTTGCAATATATCATACGAAAAAAAAGAGTGAGTGAGACAACTATATATTTTTTTAAAAAAATTTTGTCGCGGTGAAACTTATAGAAACAAAATTCGATGTAAATTTTACAGTTCGTTTGTTTTCTTCAATTTAGTAGCCCGTGTTTTGAAAAAAATTCAAAATTAATGAAATTGAATATCGTGCCGTTATTAAATTTTTCTGTAAAGATGGACGCAATGCAATTTATATATTCAATTACATATCAAAAGTTTACGGCGAATTTGCACCATCATCTTCCACAGTAACAAAGTGGGTAAAATTGTTCAAAAGTGGTCGGGAGTCATTAGAAGACGACAACCGCCCGGGTCGTCCCGCAGATGCTATTAGCCATGAAAACATACTTTTGGCAGAATCAATTGTATTAGAGGACCGCCGTATTTCTGTTTCGCGGTTAGCGTGGAGACTTTCCCTTTCATATGGTACCACTTATACCATATTACATGACCACCTTCACATGTCAAAAGTAAGTGCGCGATGGGTTCCCTGTTTGTTGACTGCACAACAAAAGAAAATTCGTGTTCAAACTTCAAAGGCGATTTTAGAAATGTATGAAGAAGATCCAGAAAACTTCTTAACATAATAACAGGCGATGAAACATGGATTCATCATTGGGATCCGGAATCCAAACAAGAATCGATGCAATGGATTAAACGTGGTGAACCACCACCAAAGAAATTCAAAACTCAACCGTCTGCTGGTAAGGTTTTGGCAACAATTTTTTGGGATGCTGAAGGGATATTGGTGATTGATTATATGCCACCGAAAACCACAATCAAGGGCATCTATTACGCAAAGGTTTTGCGAAAATTAAAAAAAGCGATCCGGGAAAAACGGCCAAAGAAAGTTAGAAAAAAAACCTTACTCCTTCACGACAATGTACCAGTGCACAAGGCTAAAGTTGCTCAAGCTGCATTAAAGGACTGCGGCTTCGTAGAAATTCCGCATCCACCAAACAGTCCAGCCTTGGCACCCAGTGACTACTTTCTGTTTCCCCCCTCTAAACATTGCGAGTCAAAAACGATACGAAAATGATGAAACACCTTCATACAAAACATCGTTTTCGAATCAATTTTGCGATGTAAAAGCGATGTATTTTTGAGTCTACCGTCCTATGATAATTAGACTTTTTGCGATATATCTTCCATGTGTTAGTGCGTATCGAAAATACTACATATTTTGTCATATATTTACGCACCGCGTTTCTCGAGCGGAAATCGTTACAGACTTTTCAGTATAATTACGTTACTTATTTTCTGTTTCGATTACGGCGGTTTTAGCCCGATATATTTACGTACCGGGTTTTTTGAAACGAAAAAATTTACGATTTTTCGATACACTTATGTTTCGCCTTTTCGGTTTCGCTTGCAGGTTATATGGAATTTATTTTTTGTACTCAAATGCAATTTCATTAAAACAAATGGGATTTGTTAATAAGTGTATTTTATTTTAATAGATTATTTTGAAAATAATTTCATAAATAAGTTATTTCAATCATATTGCTTGATCATTACATTTTTTTAAATTCATTTCAATAATTGAAACTATAATATATAATATATTTATAATATAATAATAATTGAAATAACAATAATAATCAATAATATTTAATAATAATAATAATTATTATTGTTATTATTGTAGTACCAAACATTTTTAATATATTTCTAAATCAGCCTCTTATAAATTCATTATTTATTATCACATTTGATTTCATTATCAATTACGTAATTCAAATTATTTCTTATAAACTACACTATCTGACCCGAAGCCAAATACATTGGCCTAGTTTCTACAATTAAAAATTTGATATGTACATAGTTGCCTTAGTATTTAAATTCATATAAAAATAACACCAGCTTTTATTGCTGTTTAGATTCTAATGTGGATTTCGATTGGCCAAAAAAAATTGCACTGACAGCTACACCAGTGCAATTTCGACTACTCCAGTTTTTTTGGTAGTTTTACCCCTCTTTTTACAAATGCACTAAACAGTACTGTCATTGTGCTGTCATTTTTGATTTGACTTGTCGTTTTAATATGATTTGACAGATGGCAGAACAAAATTCGGTGTTTATGTTCGATTGACGAAGAAATTGAGGTTACACTTTCAGAGAGGGGTAAAAAATCAATCGAAAACGACATAAAGTCTTGATTTTTCTTGTAAACATCTTTGGCATATTGATACCATTTTTTAATGATGTTGACTCTTTCCGCAATTTTAGACGTTGGAAATTTCTTGCCAGCGCAATCTAAGTAAATATGTAAAACAACATTTAATTAGTGTAAAGGTTTAAAAGAATGTTTAAGAGTAATAAACAAAATTTACCTATAATTAATGACATTAACTTATAGCCTTCCACAGCTGTATTACCGTGTCGACCATACCAAGTAAATGATGTTACCGCGGGTATAGTTATTATTAGTTTAACGCATCCTTTGATGAATTTATCCATATTTTGATCCATCACCTTATCGAAGAGATTTATCTGTAAAGAACAGGAACAAGATAGTTAATATACCGATTGATATCAAACGTATGCAATTCTTACCAATATTTTTTGTTTTTCAGGATCATCTTTGATGTCGTCTTCCAACTTTTTAAATTCATCTGCTGATAGCACGGGGATGTCAAGCATTATTGATAGTGATGGTTGTAGTGAATCTTTAGCTTTATTTTGCCTCTCCTCTTGTAATTCTCGCCGAAGGAGCTTTACCTCTCTTAATAATACTCGGGTCATGGTGCCATGCTCTCGTTGAATTTTCATCACATCTGATATTATTTTCATTACATCTGATATTGTCGGTCGTGTTGAAATACTGAGTGTATTTGATACTTCGAACGCAATTGGTGCTCGATTTTCCTGGTCATTTGTATTTAACTTAAACTTTTTTTGAAATGTTGGTAGTTGAGTACTTGTTGACGGATTCATTTTAGAATCGACGCGTAAAAAATTTCCATAGTAGTTCGCCTCATCATCTGACTCGAACATGTCGGTGTTGAATATATTATTGTTTTCTGAAGACGTTGCTGGAATTGAAAGTTTAACCCATATGTTGAATAGTGATATAAACGGTGTTTGTGGTTGACTTAATTTTAATTATTTTGTTATTAATTTGATTAAGAGTAAAAGAATGTAAAATATCAGAAATTTCTTCATTTTTAGAATTGGTACAATATATTCCAACGTTTCTCGATTCTATTGGATATTCAAAGAAATTAAAAAGGTTTTGTACAAAGTGGCCTTGAATTAGATCGTTTTGGATGTTTATGATCTTTAATATTTGATTTTTAATTAAACAATAATTATTGGGAAATTTCGAGCTAAGTGTAAAAATAGTATACGAGTTTTCTTGTGGAGCTTCACTAAATTCCTCTACTTGTTTTAATTTGTTTAAGATTTGTTGAATAGGATACGACCCCTTTTTAACCATTTTCTTTATTTGTTGAAGAAAATTTTCAAACCGAAACGCACTGTAATTATCTAAGGTCCCAAATTTTTGTACATCTTCTGATAAATGCATCAAACTATGTACATTGTATGATACATTTTCCTCTCCATAAAGAGGAGTAAAATTCTGTACAAATTCCGTTAATATGTAGATTGCGTGCACATTCGTTGTTGTTACTGCAATTTTTTGGGTGACACAATATCCGAATGCTACAAACCAGTAATAAAAAATGGTTGTAATATTTTGGAGCTAAAATATTTTTAAATGCCAACAAGCCTGTGTATAATAAAAATATCAGAAATTCGACTGCTTTCCAGTGTTCTATATCTTGGAATGTTCTGGGTTTTCGAACAAACTCGGAAGGTATACTTAAGCGTATTTTTGCCAACTCAAGATTGATCGCCTTTATCGCATTGTTCTTTAAAGAAAATTCCCTTCGTTTGGTTTTAATTAATAAATTGATCACTTGGCGGGTTACACCCATAATGCACAATGCATATAGTCAATAGGGTATGTCGAAACACATCCTATATCTAAAGTGTCCAACAACAATTTTGTTTCTGTGTGGTGTTCCTTTTGTATTTTTAATTTGAATTCCTCGTCTGTTCTGGGATCATTCACTACACTTGGAAAACATACTTTGTGATCTCTATATATTCCCTTAATTTTGCATTTTGTACAAGTGTAGTACCTCGAATGTGTTTTAGCCCCTATTAGAAAAGTTCAAAGAAAAATTAGTAATACATAATTTTAAATTTGCAATGTGAATGAATACCTAAGACAAAAGCACGGGCTGGAGCATCACAAATAAAAGCTCTTATAGAGAATTTAAGAGATTTGCCTTTGTATGTAATACCATGGTTAATTAAGTATTTCGCCTCATCTTTAAATGGTTTTAGAAAACTGTTTGTATTAGCCGGTTTCTTATGTCCATGAAACACTCCAAAGATAAACATTTTTCTATATGAAGGAATATTTCCCAGAATTGGCCATAACTGGCTATTTGAACTTTTGGCTATAGGAACACAATCGATTCCTATATCAACTTACACTTCATTTTTGACATAATCAACAGATTTTAGGAAGTCGATTTGATGTTGTAATCCTACATGTGTGTAAATTCCATTTTCTATTTCTGTTATTTTACCAGAAATTTCTGATGTTTTTGTTATGGTGCGGATATCTTTAGGTAATTTTAAATTATTTTTTCTTGGTAGATCAAGTAATGCATTTCCACATTCAATGGAAATGTTGAATTTCATGAACCATTTAGCAATGTCTCTCGACAGATTGCTTGGGTCCAACTTAACAGTACTGGCATCTGATTCGGGATATACATATATCATATGATTTAGAAGAATAATCGTGCTCACTCAGCTCTTCAGATATAGCATGAGATTCAGGGTGAACATAATCATGAGGCGTTTGTGAATTTATGTGATCATTATAATACCGCGCTTCGGGTATAGAACACATCCGTTTAATTTCTGTTTGTACTTCATAATATACTCGTTTACTCATGTTATAAAATTTTGTTGATAGACTTACTTGCAGATGATTTTATTTGTAAAATAATTAGGTATAACACTGATCTAAATTAATATTAAATAAATATGTACACTATATTAAATCACTAAGAGAAAATAATATGTTTAAAATTATATTTCATAAATACCTATTTATATTTATTTATTACAAGCACAAGAAACTTATTAAATTTTGATTGCAAAAATTGTGTTTGGCATCATTAAATGTTTAACACGAAATGACATGTATATGGTTACGCAGGGTAATCACCTGGTTTTCCATTGTATGTTTCTCTATAAAAAAAATGTGTTATAGTATTTGTGACAAGAAAAAAACTTGCATCGCTTACATATCGAAAATGAATCGATTTTTGCGAATCGTACTTTTTGTTTAGAGGGCCAATTTGAAAAAAAAATTAAGGGGCCGGAAATTTTCCAGTGATTCTGAAGTACTTACAGTCTATTGTAAATGAATATTTTATGGAGCAAAAGAGAACATTTTTTTTTAGAGGGCTTAGACAAGTTAATTGATCGATGTAACAAATGTATAAACCTTAAAGGAGGTTACGTCGAAAAATAAAAATATTGCTGCTACACTCACTCTTTTTTTCATATGATATTGCAAGGCATTTTGATTCGCCCTCGTATTTGTCTATAAGAAATACCGAAAAATCAACTGACTAGTTTTAAATGAAAAATAGGAATCTTTTTATGTTATATTTTTTTATATTGAATTGAATTTATTTTTATGGTATACAATTTATGTGTTATATTGAATAAATTTAAAAATTATATTTTTGAATTTATTTTAAACTGAATTTACTGTCATTTACAATTACTAGTTAACAATTTATATTACCGTGTTTTTATTAATTATATGAATTGTCTGTGAATATAAAATATCTTTTTATTTTTATATATTACTAGCGGCCCGCTCCGGCTTCGCACGGGTATAAAATATATAGCCTATGTCACTCACTGAAAAAATGATTAAAATCGATCCAGTAGTTTTGATTGATTCATTACTGCCCGTGGCCCGCACTCGTTAAATTTGGAGTAAAACAATTCCCCTTTCCCTATACCATGAAGATTTCCTTCTATCTTTGGAATATCTAAATTCATACACTACATTTTTACTTATTTACTTTATACATTTTTACCTATTTATTTTATTTTTACAACAATTAATATATTACAGAATGTCTTTATATACAACGTTCACAGCTTTCTTGTCATTAGACAATACAAACATGTTTTCTCTAGAGGTTACTCTTGAAAGAGCGACATACAGTTGGCCATGTGAAAAAGAGTCAACGCTCAAATCTAAGCCTGCAACGTTGAAGGTTTGACCCTGCGATTTATTAATGGTCATTGCAAAAGATGTCTTTACCGGAAACTGTAAACGTTTAAATTGGAAGGGTAAATCCGATGGTATTAGAGGGATTCGGGGAATCAATACATCTTCTCCGGTACCACATCCTGTGAGTATTGTGCACTCTATTATGAAAGTTTTCAGTGATTTTACCAGCAAACGCGTGCCATTGCAAAGTTTAGGTGGATTCAGGTTTCTTAATAAAATAACAGGACAACCTACTTTCAACACCATTTTGTGAGGAAGGAGTCCAGACGGGTTCAAAGAGTTTAGAAATTCTGTAGGAAAATGAACAGCTTCTTCCAAATCGAGAACAGTATCGACCGAGTAGTATATTTTCGTCGGCGCATCAATCTTTGAAAGAATCAAGTTATTTATCTTATCTACTTGTTCGTTAGTTGGTGACAAAATCGCTCTTTCTTTAAACCAAGATATTGTCTGATAACTTATGTTATCAATGTCAGGATAGACATTGTTAACTAACTCTTGGATGTTGTCTATCAAAACACAAAGGTTTTCTAGGTTAATCCTTCCCTCACTTTGTGTTAACTCTCCATTGCCAACTTTTAGCAGCATCTCTGGAAATAGGCTGTTCTCACGTGAAGATGACGAAACCCTCATATTAGTTTTAAGCTCTAATTTATTGACATGTGGCCAAAGGTTGGATGTTTTTAGGGAAGCATTTATTTCGTCAGCACGTGTTCCTCGAGTCACAACTGGTAGGATTTGACGGAAATCTCCTGAGAACAGAATTGTACATCCACCCATAGGTGAATTTTTGTTGCGCAAATCGCGCATTGTCCTATCCAGTGCTTCCACAGACGTCTTGTTTGACATGGTAGCTTCGTCCCAGACTATTAATGAGCAGTCACGCATCAATTTTCCTGTATTGCTCTGTTTAGAAACACTACAGACGCTGTTATTATCATATGTGGCGATTTTCAGCGGGAGCTTGAATGTAGAGTGTGCGGTTCGGCCTCCTTCCAAAAGCGTAGCGGCAATGCCGGATGACGCAACAGCTAACGCAATTTTTCCGGTAGATCTCACTTTTTTTAAAAGCAGATTGATTAAAAATGTTTTTCCTGTACCTCCTGGGGCATCAAGGAAAAACAATTTCCTTTCATTGTTATCAACTGTTGATAGTAATGCAGTGAATACTTTTTTCTGATCGATGTTTAATCGTGGCTCATCTTGAGCTATATTTTGTAAAAGTCTCGTTTGATCGTATGATGTTTCTCTTGTGTATTCGGCACTGTTAGTTAAATCTGAGTTAGTAGTATTAGCTGGCATCGGCAGCCCAAAATCCTTGATCGATTTACCCGAAAGTAATTGCACTACTTTGTTCAATTCAAATAATGCTTCGTCAAATATGTTTTGATCATATTGTACATCATCTGAGTTTAACTCTCGCCGTCGCCGAATCAGAATATCACTGGCCATATTTTCTTGAAATTTATTCCATAGATTAACAGAATCAGTTACTTTACAAAACGCTACTATGACGGAAAATAAATATCTTAATGATGTAGCTGAACTACAAATAGCAGCTTCTGATAATGTGTTTTCCCAGTGAGAATCGTCTTCCAAGAGCCCCATAGCTTTGCATGCTGCTTGATAAGTATTGTAAACAACACCTTGTACAGTTCTTAGGTGTGCAAAGGATGTCGGGCCTTTTACAATATGCAGTAACATTCTCAGATAAAAGCATTCGCGGTTGTTGGGATGAATCACGTAGACTCTGCCAAGAGCATCCGTTTTTTTTACTCCGGGGAAACCATCAACCGCAGTACCTTGTTTTCGCCGTTGAAAAGTTTTAGAACTCTGGTTCCATGTATAGTAACTTGGAACTCTGTCATATGTCAGTGTTTTCGCGAAATGATCTTAAGCACATAACTTGAAGAATGCTGTCAATGTTGTATCCCGCGGGTTATTAACAACTTCTTGTATATTGTTCTCAGTGAAATATACTCTTTGTCCATTTTCTAAATGAACTGCAAGGTGGACAATTGTGGGAGCCCGGTCGTGCACTTCGAATGATAAAATCCTCCATACAGCTTCAGAGCTGCAGATGTAACGTCCAGACTGATATTTTTCCACTTCATTTGGTGATTGTATGCTGAAAGTGGCTTGATCACTGCCTTTATTAATGTACTTAGTAACATATTGGATTGACTTTATTGAATTGCACAACTCTACGTTGATGTGGGCATCAACAATTTTCAAAAGGAGCGGATTATAGGGAACGATCCATCGGTTATCAATATCATGGTTTCGGACGGTAGCATTTTTCCCACCCTGTTCTGGCGATCGTCGACGATATTTGGGATATCCGTCATCGCTAGTACTTGTTTGAGTTTGGAACGACTTCGGAAATTTTTTGCTGCATTTAGAATCTCGCATACATGGAGAATTCGGGTTTAAAGTCCCGCAAGGGCCGTGTACCATATTTTTCTTTACGATTTCATACAGGATAGGATCTTCATCTTTATCCGGTAATTCAGCTGAAATAACCCTGTCAATTTGGTTTGGTCTAATTTTGTTCACTAACCACACCAGCAGATGTACATGTGGCAAGCCACGTTTCTGCCATTCTATTGTGTACATATGACAGCGCGGCGGACCGAATATATGAGACTTGTTAATGAGGTGCAGGAGTTTCTGTACTTTTAAATGGAAGACTCTGTTAACTATATCGTATCTGTCTTGTGGAGTTAAATTGGTGTTAATATTTTCTTTGATTTCCGGCCAATTTGGGTTACATGTTGCAGTTATAAATAAATCAGGTTTGCCGTAATTTCTGACGGAAGTCATGGCGTCTTGCGATTTTTCGTGTAAATATCGAGGTCCACCTGTGAATGATGAAGGTAATATAACCAACTGCCCAATGCCGTTGCGGTGTTCATGCGCCTTTAAAGCATCCTGAAGATTAACGTAATTTTCGGCTCTCAATTTAGTTTGATTATTACGGATGTAGGCCAATCTCTCAGATTCAATTTTCGCATATTGATCTACCAAGTATTGGTTTGTTAACATTCCATATCTAAACAAAGTGTTGAAATTGTTACGTCTTGTCATTATACGGTAGCAATAGTAGTTCATACATGACACTGTTTTACGCAGAGGTGTACCACCGATTGGGTCAACTTGAGAAATATTAATGGCATAACCATTTTCTCCACGACATAGCATCAACGGATATTGTAAGCTGTCATAAGATCTGTGTAACTCTGAAATTTTTTGCAAATTATCATCACGACTATGCAATACAATATCTCTTTTGTCAAATTGCTGTCCAGCTATCACCACTGCTACTTCACTCGTGGAAGGCGCATTGTATCGTCCTCTGTGTTCTCCAACAGGAACTTTATTTGCATGGATTACGACATTAAAGTCAGGAGTATCTGCTGGAACACTCTCAATCGCAGTTTTGAAAGACTGTATGTAGCAATTATGAGAATGTAACATATCTTGGAGAGATCTAATCAAATCTCTATCAATTGGCTGTGCAACACTTGAACACCGCGTAGATGCTTGTGTATCTGGATCTGCAATAAAATATATTTGCAGAAATTTGTGATCATCGGGTCGAAGTGGTAGCAAGCTCCCAGCTAAGTGGTACACTTGCCCTTGAATTTTAAATGTAGGCATGAACCCACGCTCAACGACTTGCTTACTCTTAAAAGAGGTCATTTGAAATGCGTTATTATAACGGCGTATATTGCGCATGAATTGTTTGGATTTCTGATGATCACCCGTAAGAAGAGAGTGAAGTGGTTCAGGTGGAGGGAGAATTTCTTCTAATTTGACTTTTCCTTGTAAGCAACACATGCCTTTCGATTCGTCCTTGAATTTCAATGCCAAGCAATGTTCACACACTACTGACATAGTACCTATTGATACTATGCGATTGTCCTTGTAAGAAATCGAAGGATCGTAATTCATGGCAGAATTTTCTTTATTTACCCATGAATTAGTAACTCGTGCTGATGATTCTCTGGCTCTCTGTATTCGATGTCTATCTCTATCTCGGCTGCGGCGAACCTCACGCTCTACTGAAGATTCTCTTTCTCTCTCTCTCTCTCTCAGCTCTATATCTATCCCGAAGCTGACTGAGTCGAGCCTCACGCTCTACTGATGATTCTCTGTCCCTCTGAACCGTATGCCTATCTCGATCCCGGCTGCGGCGAACCTCACGCTCTACTGAAGTTTCTCTCTCTCTCTCAGCTCTATATCTATCCCGAGCCTGACTGAGGCGAGCCTCACGTTCCGTTGACGATTCTTCATCTCTTGCTGAACGTACTCTTCTGGCATTCACTGTACTACGACCTATGTTCGAACGACGACGTCTTCCAGACATGACTTTATAATTTCTGTACAAAATTTACTCAGTTCTATATGTATGATTACCTATGCACCAATTGACATATTATAAGTATGTGCCGCAGTAAAAAATATCTAAATACTTACCATTTAGAAACAAATGATTTAGAAACAAATGATAATCAATAATCATAAAAAACAAAAGCTACCTATTCTATTCAGTTCTTTTTTTTAACTGAAATACCTCAACTTAAACTACGATTTTAATTAAATTCGTGCGACTAAAAACAAAAGATAATCAACAATCATCAACAACAAAAGAGAAACGCTATGTCCCGCAATTTTTAAATCATCACTACATAGTATAAAACAAAGTCGCTTTCTCTGTCTCACTACATAGTATAAAACAAAGTCGCTTTCTCTGTCCCTATATCCCTATGTATGCTTAGATCTTTAAAACTACGCAACGGATTTTAATGCGTGAAAAGTAAATGACAAAAAAATGTTATTGTGGGATATCCATAAGAGATAGACATATACCATCGCGGAGTTTTCTGTAGACCTTTTCAATGTGTACAATACTTAGTACATTATTTTGATAAATCTCGTAGGGTTCAGCCTGCGTTTGCAATGTAAGCGGAAAAAATGTAATTATTTACGACATCACATTAGAAACCTCAAAAATAACAGTATTTCTCCACTATTTAATGGATGTTATTATACATATAAACCTTCCTCTTCAATCACTCTATCTATTAAAAAAACCGCATCAAAATCCGTTGCGCAGTTTTAAAGATTTAAGCATACATAGGGATATAGGGACAGAGAAAGCGACTTTGTTTTATACTATGTAGTGATGATGAATAAGACTGAATTATGTACATATGTTTGTTTACATTTAATATTAAAATAAAAATTTAATTAGAAAAATAAATTGGTTTTTAATGCACTGTTGCATCTTGCCAGGGTAGTATCTAGTATGTCAATTTCATTAAAATAATTTTTAAATTGATCTCTGATTACTGTTATGGTGGACGTTTTATATTGCGGTTGACCGGTTTAACACCAAACTGACGAGAACTATCATTACCCCGATTTTCTAATATGCAAGCGCTAAGCAGAGAGCCAAAATATTTATTGTGTTCTGTCCTGAAAAAGACATTTTTTTAGCATTGATAAATATCATCGAAAAAAAAAATCCGAAAATTTACTTTAAATATTAAGAAAAATACCGGACAAAATTACGCGTAAAAATTAATGTAATTACAAAAAAAGAAAGGAGAGTAATGTAACAGAAAAATGAAAAATCGCAATGGAAAATTTTGAAAATTGCACAAATATAAAATCGAATGAAAAATACAAATCGGTTTGAACAACACCAAGCATAAATTGAAATAATAATAGAGGAGATATAATTTGACAAGTAAATAGACGATTTTTTGAGCAAAAATCGATTAGTGACTAACTTTGTTCTATTGAAAAATAATCTTTGGATAAAAATAATCCTTCCCGTGCAGCGAGCTTTAGGGTTTCCTTTGGGGTTTAAAACTTCGGGAATACATTCTTCAGATAATAAATTAACTTTTTAAGCAATAAAAAAATAACTCAAAAATTTCATTTGACATGAGTCTCCTCTCCTCCTTAACTATTTAACTTACTTACTGCTTTGTTGAACTATAACGGCATTAATTTATTATATTGATAAATAATCTGACACCATGTAATTAGGGATCCGCAAAAAGTATCGATACTTTATAGTATCGATACTTTGATTGCGATACCAAATACTTTTGTACTCGATACTTTTTGTAACGATACCCAACTGGTATCGATACTTTTTGATAAAAAAACATCGATACTTTTTGATAAAAAATCGTACATAGAACTGCATATTTATGGGCTACACGAATTAAAAAAAGCTGAAATAAAAATGGTCATGTTCTAATGAACTAAAAAAAGCTTTAAAAGAATATGTTGTGGATGAGTTAAACCGCCGGTTTGGTGAAATCGAAAACAACCACATTATGGCTGTTTCAACGATTCTCGATCCCCGCTTCAAAAATATTAATTTCAAAGATACCTTAGCTGGTGCCCGTGCTATTTCATCCATCAGAAAAATAATGGACGCATCTGATATCACATCATCGTCGTCTGAATCAAATGATGAAGGAGATCGGCCAAAAGAGCCCTCAACCTTATACGGTTTTTGGAGCCATCACAAAAAATTAACTCACGGCCGTCGCAAAAGGCGTTCTAACAAAGACGGAGACAAAGATGGGCTGAGTTTATATTTGGCGAATTCAGTTTTCCCACTAAAATGGGATCCTATAATTCAGTGAGAAGAAATTGAAAACGTTTTCCCTCACTTGTACCACCTTGTCAAGAAGTACCTGATACCCGGTACCTCCGTACCATCAGAAAGATTGTGTAGCGGCTCACTCATGCATGCTCCGCCACAAAGTATCACTCACATACATTGGCGTCTGAGTTAACCCAACCAATAATGCAACGTCTTCACGCCGCTCAACGTTGACATTTTAGCGGCTCGGTGATGGTAACGCCCTATCGAGCACAATTATGCGAAGCCCTCTTTCGTTCTTCTTTAGTGTTTTTTATATTAATAACATATATGTTTTTAATTGATTTTTATATTAATCACAAGTACTTTAGCTGTACACCTTTTATTTTTATTTTTGTTACAAAAACAGAGAGGAGATACAATTGCACCAAGAAAAGACTAAAGTCGTAAGTCATATGTTTTTTTAGCAAAACCTTCTTCTTTTTCGAAAAAAAACAAAAAAACCTTTTTTTTTTATTTTGTTGCTTGCTACGTTTTTTTAGGAATCTAAAAATGGTGCGAATATTTTGTACTTAATTATTCTTAAAGGTGCATTTTTATAATTTGACAAATTTAATTTCGATAGACGCCACAACATTATCATTTGGGAACACACGCATTCAACCAATGAACTACTGTCTCTTCCACATGAAGAGACAACAAAACAAAATAAAATATTTCTTTTCACATCACTGCTCTTGTTCTCTACTTCTCTGCAGCGACAGCACATCGCTCGTGGTGTTGGTCGCCCACCATATTTGATGCTGTCGGCAAAATAGTGACAAAATATGTATTAAAATAAATGTTTATAAAATAATAAAATTAAAATAAAATTTATTAATTAAATAAAATTAAAATTTATTAAAATAAATAATTTGGCGGCCAAAAAACGCCTATACTACGGATAATACAGGGTAACATGCATCGTAGCAGAATTGCTGACTACCTTCTACCGCAGTTTGCAGCTGAAAAAGGAGCGGAGCTGCTTCTCCTAAGTGAGCAGTATTGTAATAGGGAGTCGCTGTTATGGTATTCTGATTTATTGGGAACCGCTGCAGTCTGGTTTCCTAACGGAAAGATCCACGTCCAGAACCATGGGGCAGGTGTTGGATACGTGTGGGTGAAATGCGAAGAGACAACATATTTTAGTTGCTATTTCACCCCAAATGAGGCGATTTCAGTATTCCAATCGAAACTCCATGCGTTGGAGGATGAGATTATGAATACGGATGGAAGTGTGGTGGTAGCTGGAGACTTTAACGCTAGAGCACTTGAGTGGGGAATGCCTCACCCAGACACCAGAGGCAGGCTTACTTTGGAGATGGCCGCCAGGACGGGGCTTATAGTTTTAAATGAAGGCCACACTACCACATTTCGACGGGCAGGATATACCGAGACCATTCCTGATATCACGCTCGCCTCGGAAGTCCTAATTTCACTGACACACGGATGGAGAGTTACGGAAGATTATTCGGGAAGTGATCATCAATACATTACTTTTGCAGTCGGTAATG
Source organism: Tipula vernalis (assembly GCA_958295665.1). Taxonomy (NCBI): domain Eukaryota; kingdom Metazoa; phylum Arthropoda; class Insecta; order Diptera; family Tipulidae; genus Tipula; species Tipula vernalis. The sequence goes on along the minus strand of OY282560.1, from coordinate 241,842,710 downwards.
AACCCCGACTAATTTCGTAAAATAAACCAGGCAGGTGGAACCTAAAAAGGCTGAATAGTGAGCGGTTCGTAGAAGAACTAAAAAATGGGGGACAAGGCATTGAAGACACAGCGAAAGGGAGCGGTAGAGCCGCAACGGAGAAACTGGTTTCGGCCACTATGTGTCTTATAGATATAGCCTGGAAGGTCGCTATGCCGCAGACGAAACCCAGACACGGTAAGCCATCCAAGTAGTGGTGGACGTCGGATATAGCGGAGTTAAGAAGGAAATGCTTTGCACTACGGCGAAACGCCCAACGCACGGAAGCTTGAAGCGCAGAAGCCTACCCAAGTAATGTATTGTGTTACTATGGAGAGGATTGTCCGTACCCTCTTCCCTAACCAGCCTCAACGGGATGAAATTGTTTTTGCTCAGAACATAGAGGCCCCGCTTTTCTCGCAGCAAGAACTGGAAAGTGGTGTTCTGTCAATAAAGAACAAAAAGGCCCCTGGACCAGATGGAATACCCAGCGAGATCCTAAAGATAGTATGTCGGGAAGACCCAAACTTGCTGCTACGTATGTACAACTCGTGCCTTCGTGAAGGAGTGTTCCGCACAAGGTGGAAAAGAGCGAGGTTAGCTCTTAATAGTAAAGGCAAAGGGGATCCAGAGCTGCCCTCATCATATCGACCATTATGTATGCTCGACACAACGGGGAAAGTAATGGAGAAACTAATAAGAGCAAGACTGATTGACGCGATCCGAGCCGCTGGTGACCTTTCACCACGACAATATGGCTTCAGCGCAGGATTATCAACTATAGATGCTATTAGAGAGGTAACGGAGGCTGTACGTAGAGCTGAAAACCACAACCATTTTACAAGGCGCATTGTGCTATTAGTGACGCTCGACGTAAAAAATTCCTTCAACTCAGCATGATGGAGCGATATGCTTGACGCGCTAGACCATAGCTTCCACATCCCGATGTAGCTGCTGAGAATCCTAAATGATTACCTAAACGACCGTATACTTCTTTATGAAACCGAGGACGGTCAAAGGAGTTTGATGATTACAGGAGGAGTTGCACAGGGATCAATTCTAGGACCCGACCTCTGGAACGCATACTATGGCAGCCTCCTGCGAGAGGAAATGCCGGACGAAACATGCTTAGTAGGATACGCGGACGACATTGCAGTACTAGTCGCTGCTCGTGATTCCAAGCAGGGACAGTGGAAATTAAACCAAGTAATGCGCACTGTAAATCGCTGGATGAAAGCTCATGGACTATCCCTGGCTTGTAGCAAAACGGAGATCGCTGTGCTGACAAAAATACGGATACAAACTGCTTTCCCAATGTGCGTCGGCGAGCAAGTCATAGAGACAGCCCCGACAGTTAAATATCTGGGATTCATTATTGACGCAAAGTTGAGCTTTTTCGAGCAGATGAAGCAGACAGCGAATAAGGCGGCAAGAGGAGTATCAGCCCTAAGCAGGCTCATGGCTACCACCAGCGGCCCAAGGGCAAGAAAACGGCGCCTTCTAATGTCAGCGGCCCACTCAGTTCTACTGTATGGCGCGGAGATTTGGGCCGACTCCTTGAGTAGGGAGGTATATCGGAAGCGACTGGCTCACTTACAGAGGCGGGGAGCTCTACGAGCATACCGGACAGTGTCCGAAGCAGCCATACTTGTGATAGCGGGCTGCATCCCCATCGACCTTTTGGCGAAGGAGCGGAAAGCGGTCTACCTGCGAAAGGCTGAAGTGGGAAGGAAACTAGCGAGTTTGGAGGAAAGAGCTCTAACTATGGAGTGCTGGCAGGCAAAATGAAAGATCGAGACCACGGGAAGATGGACTGCAAGGCTTATCCCAAGAGTAAGTGAGTGGGCCGAACGCCAGCACGGCGAGGTCGACACTACATAAGTCAATTCCTGAGTGGGCATGGCTATTTTAGAAAAAACCTATACACAATGGGGAAGGCAGATTCCCAGGAGTGTATCTACTGCCCAGGTGTAGTGGACGATGCGGAGCATACCTTCTTCCAATGTGGAAACTGGGGATGATCGGTCGGAAAATTTGGAATATTTATGTAAAATTATCGCAAAAAATTCTTTAAAGTGGGGGTCTAACTGTAAAACTGTGCAAGCTATTAAGTTGTCAACTTTTTGAGCAATGTTGGTGATACCTTTTCACTGTTTGCGGTTTTTGAAAGCTTCTAAGCCACTTTGTTGGTTAATTTGCACACTTTGCCAGTTTTTTTTTTAAAGAATGTAACAAATTATGTGAAAAAAAAAATTTTTACTTAAAAAACTCCCACATTTTGAAAAAAATGAACTGTAAGTCGAGAAAATGTGCCATTAACACAGTTATTTTTTTTTCTATTATTAATATACAGCATAATATCTACAAATTCACAAAACATTGTTACTACCTAACCCTTAAAAATACTGCGCAAAAACCACCTAAAGAAAGTAGGGAAATTAAATAAAAATTACTTGATGTTTAAATTAAAGTTAAAGAGTTATAAAATAATACTGTTTTATTAATAACCAATAAAAACAATTTTTATTACAGATTATTAAATATTTTGTATTAAATGACATGCTCGAAATGTCCTCCACCCTCATGTAAACAAACAAAGGCTCTCGTGTTCACACTTGTTGTTGTCCGACGGAATTGGCAATGTTGCGTCCTATTTCTGCTTTAGCCGCGAAAATTTCTTGCTGTCAATTGCTCACGGGTTTCAATAGGTACGGCGTACACTTTTTGTTTCATAAATCCCCAGAAATAAAAATCTAGGGGCGTAAGATTAGGGGACCTTGTCGGACAGGCTATAGGACTTCCTCTATCCATCCACCATGGGTAATTTTTATTCAAATAATCACATATTATCCTTGCGAAATGCGTTATAGCCCCATCTATTTGCAGCTGCATCCGCCTTCTCCTCAACAACGGCACTTCTTCGTAAGCTCCGATAAGTTGATCATGGATCATTCCCGCCCATACATTTATAGAAACGTGTGGGTTTTCGACGGCCCAAACATGGAGGTTTGTATAATTTATTATACTCGCCCTGGTGAAAGTAGCTTCATATCTGTCCACAATATTAATCGTAATACTTCCTCTTAGACATTTACGTTAACATTCCCGCTGGACTCGTGTTGTTGTTGGAATAATCCTTGTTCGAAAAAATATCGATGTTTGCACCAATAATCTCTTTTTTTGAATATGCGTACGTTTTTTTTTCAGTGATACATAATAACTTGCGATATGATCTTTTGGAATCTTATACCCTAGACACACCGCGATTTAATAAAACCGATTTAGTGAATTTTTCGAGATTAGTCGCAGTGTGTCAAGCTAAATTTTAGTTAACCTTCCTATTGTGTTCATATTAATGTTACACGTTTTGCGTTCCGGGTCTACATGACCCGAATTATTATAGAATTGAACGAACGGTTTAAATGTTTATAAAATCAAACAAAATTAATTAAAATAATAATCAAAACTTAAATATTCATTTATTTATTGTAATTTAACTCATTATGTACAATAAAAAATAATTCAGTCAGAGATAAGATAACACACAAAATAAAAAAAATTTTAAATACATAAAACAATTTATTTGGTGCCGTCGCATGTTGGACAAACTTTCGAACATGTGCTTTGCAAATGTGTTTTGAGCATTTACAACAAGTAGTATTTGTTTTATTGTCGTTAGATGACGGGCAAAAGTTGCATCGCTTTCGCTTCTTACTAGTATTAGGTTGTGTTACTTCAACCGATGTTCCTTGTATTTCAGAAACTTCTTTAGCAGCATTTTCACAGCGGAGAATAGTTGATCGGTTTTGAATATGTGGTTCTACAAGAGCTGTACCCAACTCCTCTAGAAATATTCGCCGCTTGGTTAGTTTTCCAGATTGCCATTCCGGGTTTATTTGGCACCAAAGCACAAAGGCGTTATAAGCTGATACATCAATAATGTTGTAGAACACTGTCATCGGCCACCTTTTGGATTGTCTCCTGCATATATAGGTGAGGGTAATTTTATCCAATGTGTCTACTGCACCTTTCGTTTTATTATAATCGAGTATCATATTGGGTTTCTTGTCATTTCTGGTGCTGATTGAGCGTCTCGGTGCATTGTACTCAATAAAGTAACTGCTTTGTTTTTCTTCGGAATATATGAAACAACCGTTAAATTGTCCCTAAAATAAAATTTTGAAGATAAAACTTCCTTTTTATTGTCTATAATAGTTACAGGTAATTCCAGTTTATTTTTCCGGATCGTGTCCAACATTGTCAATTGCCTTTTTAGCAACATTTGTCCTAATGTGTATGATGTAAAAAAATTATCACATGTAATGTTATAACATTTTGTCAATCCAGTCGTAAGGTCCAGTACCACTCTCAATCCTTGATTTTTTTCTGATGCTGCTTCTGGCTCTTTGCCTTTATACATTTGCATATTATACGAATATGCATTTGTTGAGTCACATAGTATCCATATTTTTATCCCGTATTTAGCTGGTTTACTGGGAATATATTGACGAAAAGGACAACGTCCTCGGAACGGAACCAACTGTTCATCGACAGTCATGTTTTCCGTAGGATTATAGAAAACGGGTAAAATGTCTACCCACTTGTCCCATATTTCACGAATGGCTGCTAATTTGTCTTTTTGACGGCGTTGAGGTCTTGATGTTTTATCGTCAAATCGAACAATCCTTGAAATATCATGAAACCTTTTTAAAGACATAGGCGCTCTGAATATAGCTCGACCAGTATGTGAATTTGACAAGCTGGCAGTTGCTTCATTACGGGATCGATACACACCAGCCAGCAGTAAGACACCAATATAGGCTAAAAATTCTTCCTCTGTGATTATTTTCCATTCCTTACCATATACTGCTTCACCTTCTTTATTTGACATTTTTATTATTGTGAGTAATGTATTTCGTCCAAAAAATACCATAAAACTAGACTTTATATCTTTTATCATTGAAAAGGCATACCTGGTTGGTCCCGGTGTTACATTTATTATATTATTAGTTGAACGTCGTTCTTTTTGATTAGGAGCGAATTTTTTCCATTGAATAGCGCCATTTTTCGATAAAACAAATTCATCCATTCTTTCCGAAGTATCAACATTTTCTCCACTATCAATAGATTCCTCTTCACTGAGTAAAACAGGTAGGTTATCTTCGTTTTCGGAAACAACACTATCATCAACATCAGACAAGTACAAAAATTCATCTAATTCACTACTCATTACGCCGAGTTTGAACTAACATTTAGTTACAACTTTATATACCAATATTATACAGACTGGGCCAAAAATATAAAGCACCCCTATCTATTAGCATTATATATTAATATTATGTCTTTCTAAACAATGGGTGTTAACGAACGAGTCATCCCACCGAATGCGACCCTTAATTATTGAAAATCAGAAATTTTTATTTTGTTTTAGGTTCTTAACAAGAAGTTGTAGCGTCGTAAAATTTTTTTATTTTAGTTTTGTATTTGATCGTGTGCAGTCTTCACATAAAGTGTTTTAAATCAAAAAGAGTTTTCGTAAGTTTTTTGAGAAAAAAAGTGTGTTTGTGATAATTATGCCTAAAGCGTGCCAACTCATTGAAGGAATAAGGGCACAAATTGTGTTGTTGGATTCCCAGGGTGTAAGCCAAATTAAAATATCCCAAAAATTAAAATGCTCTCGTGGAGCAGTTCAATCTACATTGAAAAGGGTTAAAGAGACCGGGGACTATGCCTATAAACTACGCTCAGGCAGAAATCGTATCACTTCGGTAAGAGACGATCGACAAATTGTGCGAAAATCTCTCAAAAACCGAAGAAAAACATCTGCTGAGATAGCTGCAGAGCATTTAACAGAACAAGAAGTTCACATTTCGGCACGGACAGTTAGAAGAAGGCTCCTGCAAGCTGGATTGAAAGGTTGTAAAGCAAGAAAAAAACCTTTGCTCTCACTTACCAACATAAAAAGTCGCTTGAGATGGGCTCGAGAACACAAACATTGGAATGACGTGGATTGGGCGAGAGTTGTTTGGTCAGATGAATCTACTTTTGAGGTAAATATAAAAAATAAATATTAAAAAATAATTAGTCAAAAAAAAATAAAAAATTGTGCTATGTATTTTAAAAGAATTAATAGAGAAATTTATGTTAAATTTGATGGAATTCTTATAGATTTTTGGAACTCCTGGCGCAACCATCGTAAGAAGAAGAGTCGGGGAAGCATACAATCCTGATTGTATAGTGCCTACCTAAAGCATGGAGGGGGTAAACTGATGGTGTGGGGTTGTATGGCATCATCAGGGGTGGGAAAACGGTTGTTTTGTGAGGGTCCGATGAACAGTATGAACTATGTTACCGTCCTCGAGGCTGCATTGAATGCCTCAATTCGGCAAATCTTTGGGGAAACGGATAGTTCTTCGATAATTTATCAACAGGATAATGCCCCCTGCCATACTTCCCGCGTTACGATAAGTTGGTTTCGAGAAAAACAAATTAGAGTCATGGACTGGCCCGCCCAGTCACCAGACCTAAATCCCATTGAAAATTTGTGGTCAATTTTAAAGAAAAAAAATCAAGGATCGCAGTATGACTTCAAAGGAAGACCTCAAACGTGCGCTGACAGAGGAATGGAAAAATATATCGAGAAATACCTGCGAAAAATTAGTACGGTCGATGAATAAAAGAGTCCTGGCTGTCATCAAAGCCAAAGGAGGACCTACAAAATACTAAAATTAATAAAATATAAAAAGTATTTCCTAAAAATATTGAGTTTTAATTTTTGTCTTCATTCGTTTTGTAGATACTGCAATTTGGGAGGGGTGCTTTATAATTTTGGCCAATGCTGTATATTCGTTCTAATAACAGCACCGTTCGCTGCTTCAACAAAAGACATACATACTTATTTGTAAAAATTCAAAAACAATTTACTCAATTCAAAAGTTAACGGGACAGGATTTTCGGAGAAAAACTATAAAATAAATTGTGGATTGAACGTGTTTTACAAATATATGAAAAGAAATATAAAGAAATTAGAAGTACTACTGCTATTTATCAATAAGCAAGATGAATCATGTTTCTGATTTTGTATATACACTGACATATATGATCGGGTCATATTGACCCGAACACCAAATTTGTAACAAACATGTATTTAGCAGTGACTAAATTAAGAAATCAATTTTTTTTCTTATGCTTATCGTTGATTACCAAATTTAATGAAAAGTCGCAAAGTTTCAATTGTATAGTGTTATTACTAAAAATATCACAAGCAACCAAAATGCAAGGCGGGTCATATAGACCCGAAACACAATAGGAAGGTTAATCTCTTTGTTTTTGCATAGAATACTTAAACTAGTTTAGCTAAATCGGATTTATTAAACCACAGTCTGTCTAGGGTATTACCCCAAATTTTTTTATGATTAGTAAAGTGGAATTGTTGTTCTTAACCCTAACATTTCATCAACTGAAATGGCCATTTAAAAATAAATATATTTTTATAGAATTGTTAAATGTTTCGATTTCCTTTTCCCATATGACATCTTCATGTCTGGGCGAGATGAATTAGCAGCTCGTCTATGTTTGGCGAACAAATTATTTTATAAGTTGTGAATTTGTGATACTAATATGTTGTGCGAAGTTTATATACATAAACATAGCTCGACACAACAGTGTACCATTAATAAATAAATAATTCAGTTATCAAAAATTAAAATGAAAACTAAAAATATAGATGAAGGAAATTAAAATGAATCAATGGTCACACCAGATGGATACGAGTATGATATACATACTCGTATCAAGCAAAAAATACTATCATTATCTCGGTATTATCTGGATTCAAAATAATTTTGTAACCATATATTGTTATTTTTTTAAATTATATATGTATATGCATCATTAAAAATATTTGAATATTTTTGAGCAACACAAAAAATATGGGAGTATTAATAAAAGGATTATCTTTAATCTTTGACAATACCTAAAACATACTCATATTCCTCGTTTTGTGAAAATATGAAATCATTATTTTTATGATTTATGCATATTCAACTATTTTCCACTTGTATCTCCTCCATTATTATGTTGTGTTTATGGGTATGTAACTTCTAAATTTTAAATAATAATCTTCTTGAAGTGATTCGGTATTTCTTAAATTATGGATATACTTAAATTGGCGTTAACATCAATTTTTTTTTTGTATGTTTTACCAATAACAGGCGATATCGGATCCAAAAAAAATACAATATAAAAGCTGGCTCGTCGTTGCTTCTTTGTTTTGGTGTCTAACTATTGTAATTTATGGAACATAATACATAGATGAACCAAGTACTATAATAATAATAATAGTAATCATTACAATAATACTAACAATAAAAAGAAATAAATGGAAAAATAAAATTTAATTGAACGGTTTTTATTGGAATTTGTGGAAAACTTACTTTTAAGCGAGAACCATAAGTCGTATTTTATTTGATCAAGGAACTGGAATTGAAATTGGAATTCAATTTCGTTCAAATAAACTAGGTTGGTAACATTTTGAATTTTTTTGTGGAAAAATACATTTTTTTTCGCGAGTAAAATATTGGCGTGTGGGTTGGTTTACATTTAGCGTATTCAATAAATATTGTTTTAACTTTTAATTGCCAAATAACGTTGTTAATTATCAAATAACGCACAGCTATAGTGGGAATAATTTAAAAAAACTAACGTCAAAGAGGGAGAAAGAAAATTTGTTTCTTTCGACCATACTCAAAATAAGAAACTGAACTGTTCAAATGAGTTTCTGTGAGATACAAGTGTTCAAATCTGGGTATTTTTTCGAAAATAAAATTTCTGTTGCTTTTTTTTTTTGGCACAAACAAGGTTGCCCTAAATGCCCTAATCTCCTATTTTTGTCAAAACTGAGACTGGTTACGGATGACCAAGGTCCTATGTCAACTTAGCACATAGGCTACTTTGGTGTCAGCTTCCTAGGATTTTCTCAAGAATATCGGGAAAATCATTTTTTCATAATATTTGGTATATATTGGGTTAGATCGTATCAAACATGGTTGTCCTAAACCCCTAATCTCCTATTTTTTTAAAACTGAAACTGGCTTCTTATAGCCTAGGCCTCATGCCAATTCTGCATATAGACCACTTTGGTGTCGTAATAATAAAAGAGGGGTTAATAATGAGAATCATTAATCGGTCAGTAATGATCATTCGTCGCTTGATGATCGTTGTGATCACACGTATACAATTTACTCTTAAAATTAAATTTTAATATATACGTATGGTTGAATAATTTATCTATACATTTTGTGTTAACAGTTTGTTTTAATTTTAAAAAATTTGCTATTTAGTTTTCAATTAAATTAACTATTTTTCTAATAACTGTGAAACGGCTAAAAATCATAAAATCTATCAATAATCTGTGATACATAAATATATAACTGTGATTTTATTAATTAATATTTTTTGATTTAAATAATAATGTCTGTGTACTGTGAATGTAGTGCCAAAGTGTCTGAAAACTTTTTTACTTGTCCTGGTAAATGTAATAAACTTATTCATTTTGGATGTGCTGGGATTAAAAAACCTGTGTTTGATGCCATTTCGATAATTCCTAATTTTTCATGGCGATGTAGTGTATGTATTGATGTTTATAAAATTCTCAAGGAAACGAATGATGATATGAGTAATTCTTTCGATGCTATATCAGCGTCCTTGTCATTGCTAAATAAAACATCAGCCGCTATTAATATTAACGTGGAAAGTTTGTTAAAACCAACACCATCTCAACAGTCGTCGTCTGTAATCGTCGTCTGTAAAATTAAAAAAAAAAAACAACAAAACAAACTGATATTGAATTTGCCACACCAATACTTAGAAAATCTAAGAGTAATGAGAATAATAACATAACAACGGCTTCAACTGCTAAATCGTTAGACAATAATATGGACTCGCCTAAAAAAATTTTTATTGGTAGTGGTGATTTGAACTCTACTTTGCGTACCGTTGAGCCGCTACGGTGGATTTTTATTTCTCGATTATGTAAGTACGTTACTGATGATGATCTCATGATGTATATCAAAAACAAATTTGTAGTCGAGAAACCTGTATTATAGTGCTTTCGACGTAATGATGATCGCGATTATGTATCATTTAAAATCGGTATTCCTGTAAGCAAATTTGACCAAATGCTTGATTCATCGGCGTGGCCTTTTGGAGTCTTGATTAAAGAATTTTTAAATTCACGTCGGAAATCAATGAAAAATAATTTTTTAGTCCCACGCTCAGCTCTAACAGAATGAATTTGGAATTTAATTCAATGCCTAATTCAATCTCAATCTATTATCAAAATGTTGGTGGTACGCGTACTAAATCAACGCAGTTTTCATTATTTCTATCGTCGTCATGTTATCCGATATATGTTTTATCTGAAACATGGATGAAACCAGCTGATTTAAGTTCTGAATTTTTTGATGATAATTATGTAACGTATAGATGTGACCGTTCCAGCCTAACAAGTGATAAATCTGATGGTGGTAGAGTTCTTGTACTGTGCATAATTCAATTATAAACTGTGATGTAGTATGTCCGAATATTACTGTGGAATATGTTGCGGTGAAATTATCTTGGACAGTGAAATTATTATATTTATATGCTGCATACGTCCCACCTCTAAGCTCTGCTGAGGTTTATAGCTTACACTGCAAATATTTATTATTTTGTATCACAGTGTAACGCACATGACACCATATGTGTATTGGGTGACTTCAATCTTCCGGGTTTATGTTGGTGTACTGTTGATGATGAAACTCCTTCTGTTTTTCATGTGAAACAGATTTTTATTGATGTCATGTTGTCTTTAAATTTACATCAAATTTGTAAAGTTGCTAACTTGAATGGTAGAACCCTGGATCTAGTTTTATTGAATGATCCTAATTGTGGATTGGTTACTAAGTCGTTGGAACCTTTTGTTCCGGATAGATTTCACCACAGTGGATTGGAAATTAACTTTGACTGCCAGGAGCTGTTTTGTAAATTCATCAACAATGCACAACCAAGGTTAAATTACAATTTTAATAAGGCTGATATTGCCGGTCTGCAGGAGTTTTTTGAATTGGTGGATTGGGAAGTAACTTTCAATTCTAAATGGAGTGGTGTTAATGCTCTAATCGACTCATTTTATTTGGGTTTATTTGATGCTTTCGACAAACATGTACCTAAATGCTTTGAACGTAAGAATAACCATCCTCCATGGTTTGACATCAATTTGGTCAATTTAAGAAACAAGAAGAATAAGGTACACACATTTGCCAAAGAATTTGGTGATAACTTGTATTGTCTAAATACTTTTCTACAACTACGCCGGGAATTTGATAAGGAACAACGCCGAGCCTATAGGAACTATATTTCACGGCTGGAAAATAATTTAATTTCAAACCCAAAACTATTTTGGCCTTTTGTTGATGTCAAAAGAAAATGTTCTGGTTATCCACAAATGATGTCGTTAAATGATGTAACTGCCTGTAATGCTGAGGACATATGTGAATTATTTGCAGAATTTTTCCAATCAGTCTATCAAAAATACAACGATAATGCTATTGATATTTCATTAGGACCTCGTAGTTCACATCATCAAAATTTAATTGGAATTCCTTTTATTTCAGTAAAAGATGTCAGTCTTGGTATATCCAAGATGAAATCGGGATGTGGTTTTGATAACATACCTGCAAAAATACTTAAAGATCTTAACAGCTCGCTATCATTACCACTATCTCTGATATTTAATGCGTCTCCGAAGAGTGGCGTATTTCCGTTGGTATGGAAAAAGTCAATTATATTCTCATTTTTAAACCCGGAAAACGGAGCAACATTAAAATATATCATGGCATATCTATATTATCATCAATTCCAAAATTATTTTAGCTTATTATTGCTGATTATTTGTATTTAATTGTTAAACCTTTATTATCACTTCAACAACATGGATTCGTCAGGCATCGTTCTACCACTACAAATCTTTTAAGTTTAACATCTAAAGTATTCAATGCCTTTGACTCTAAATGTCAGCTTGATGTGGTTTTCACTGATTTTGCGAAAGCATTTGACTCACCTCAGTTTGAGTTACTTCTTGCCAAACTGCACAGATTTGGAGTGAGTAAATTGTTTTTGGATTGGATTGGATCGTATCTACGTGATCGGAAGCAGGTAGTTCAAATTAACGGGTTTACATCTAAGATGATTGAAGTTCATTCTGGAGTGCCTCAGGGATCCCACCTAGGACCTGTATTATTTAATGTCTTCATCAATGAAATTGCTTCTTTGTTTCAGTACTGCGACTTTGAATTATATGCAGATGACTTGAAAATATCAAGAAGTGTATGTATCCCGCAACAATGTAATGAAATGCAGAGGGATCTTGATTTGCTGTATAAATGGTCAGTTATGAATAAGTTGAAGTTAAATTTGGAATAGTGCAAGATTATGAGCTTCTCCAGGAAAAAAGCAGTTATTCTTCATCAATATCTTATTGGTAATCACCAGCTAGAACGAGTTATGACATTTAAAGATTTGGGTGTTGTCCTGGACCATCAATTGAATTTCCGAGACCATATTAATTTAATAGTAGCTAAGTCTAATTCTCTACTTGGCCTTATTCGTCGTATTACAAAAGATTTTCGTAATCCACAATCAATTAAAACTTTGTATTGTTCCATTGTTCGGTCTAATTTGGAATACGCGTCGATTATTTGGGATCCTGCTTACAATATTTATATCGATAGAATTGAACGAATACAGAAGCAATTTATTATTTACTATCTTCATAAATTGAATTGGCCATTTGATCCGAACCTTCCAATGTGGCTGAATAAAAAGAATTTGCCATCCTATGGTGACCGCTGTAGAATTGCTGATTTGGATTCATTGCTTGTAAGACGTAGATGTGCTGCTTTAATATTCATCGCTGATCTGCTTAACAGTTCGATTGACTTCCCTAAACTACTTGCAAAGATTGATATTCATGTGCCCTGTAAACCTACTCGGATTAGGAATTTTATATATTTGCCGACATTTAAATCTAATTACGCACATAATGCGCCGGTCCCGGCGATTTGTCGACAATTTAATTGTAGTTTTGATGTGTTTGATTTTAATATTTCTAAATGTTCTTTTAAAAAATTAATAAAAACTAAATGATAAAATTGTAAAATAAAATTGTAATCAAAAAAGGATTTTTTTTACCCCGTTGATGATGTAAATAAATAAATAAATAAATAATGAAAGCATTATTAACCCTTGGGAGCGCTTCTTTCGAATTTAATGCGTTACTGTCGATTTATAACTAATTTAATAAAATGTCTTTAATATTAAGTGTTAATATTTTACTAAAATAAACGATAATATTATAGAGATAGGTTTTTATTTATCTATGTTATAATGTCGCTTGTTTTATTAAATGCCTCTGATTGTAAATAAAATAGTATACAAACCTCGGCGAAAAGTACCATTGCCGTCTCGAAAACCAGTTCACCTCGAGGTAAATTAAAGTTCTCTCGACAGGAATGGAATACTTTCCGCCTCGGTATGTAATCTACTAATAAACATACTAAGATTTGTAATTTATTATAGAATTTCACACAATGGAAAAAGGTAGTTTACGATAATTTCAAATTTATTGCCTACGTACGATTTATATTGTCATTTCTTTGTACATAATGTAACTAGTTTATAGTACATACATGACATAATTATAAAGAAAAAGTTTAGAGTCGATTTTTCACACATTTTTTTTTTCAGAATGTCCCCACAATTTGCATTATTTTACAAAAAAAATATGTGACCACAAGACCTCATATTATTTTCACTTTTAATTTTATGGCCTTAGATTAATTTGTCTAAAGTGTTTGTAAACTTATAATACATATATTGCCTTAAGCTATATTATATTTTTATTTTAATATTATTATTTTATAAGATCCGATAAATATTAACTATTTAATTTTATATAAAAAGCGTTCAAAGTTTAGTTTCATTTTTAACAGTATCCATACTTTTCGTTTAATTGTAAAATTTTCTACTCCCATCGCAAACTAAACCAAAAATTGTTTTTCAATATGGTCCCTCTCCAAAATAACATCAAAACACATTAAAATTAACTTTCTCCAATGCAAGGTATAGGCAATAACAAATTGCATTAAATTAAGCTTTTCTTTGTCTTTCCTTTTATCACAGTCGACCCACAAGAATAGATTCCGGTCATTTTGCATTAATCTCCGAATAAATCCAGAAAACGAAACGAATCATGTGATTCGTAATAGTACATGTCCTATATTCTACAATTGTTCAAGGCCAATACACAATTTCGGTTTATTGAATGAGGTAACATTCTTAGTTGACAATTTATCGTCTAGTTGATGCTCAAATTGCTCTTTAGTGCAATAATGCTTCCGTAAACAAGAAGAATCATTGAAAGAATCATGACATTATTCAAAAATCATGAATATAATTTGTGGTTTCGCGTAGGGTAGAGTTCCGATTTAAACTTGCTGAGGTTAAAATTGGAAGATATCAATTCCATACAAAACATAAGGGAAATATTTAAATAGCCAAATAATTTTAAATTTAATTCATTTACTATTTACTTTTTAATTTTTCATATTGCACAAATATTTACAAGAGCAAATCTGTGTGTAGTTTTCCACAGAATTAAAATTTAAGGTAACTTTTAATTGAATGAAGCAAAAATAAGTAGACCAGAATAATTAAGTTAATTAAAATAAAATGTATTTTCGAAAAGTTTATTATTAATATAATTTTTACAGTTGTTTGTGTTATGTTACATTAAAATTGAGCATGCACAAATAATTTTGTTAAGGACTGTACGACGATTGCAGTTAAACAGACGTAAAATATATTCGAACAAATGATGTTTATGAGATGGTGCATTTTTATATCATATGTATAATATAAAATATAAACTATCATTTTCATCTTAATTAAAATCACACAAAAAACCAACATAAACTCCCTAAACAGTAAACAATGTATGTCTATGGATGTATATGTATCTACGAAGTACATAGAGTAAAAAGTCCCAGTACAGAGAATATGTGAATGTGACTTTTTGAATTTTATGTCATACCGTACATCTACGTTTAACTATAAAAGACAACAGTATCGTATCGTATAATTTTGTATGAACAATCATAATTTACTCGTACCATCACTAAAGCTCCTAAAGCAAAACCTAGAACATAAATATATACATACCTAGATGAATTTGTATATTATACACACATACTTATATATACTGAGAAAAGAGAAACATACATTTGAAAATTATGATGATCTTGATTCATTTTTTATATTTTGTTTGGTGTCACAAGTAATTTAAAAAAAAAGAAAAAAAAATATTCTGTATGTCCTTAGGTCACAACCTTTACATTAACAAATAAATAATTTAATTTTTATGCTTTATAGTTGTTGTTAGCATCTTCTTCTTCTGGTGATGAAAATCTTTCGTGTAATATATAAATCAATGATATTGTAGAACGCTTTTTAATTCATTTAAAGAACCAAATTTCAGGATCCCTTGAAGCACGAAAAGAGCTCCCATATACATACAGTTTCCAATAAAATCCCTACATTCAACCCAAAGCAAATTTTCTTTTAGCTATTATGTCGATAATTAGTCACATAGTTTTCATTACAAATATTGTTGTACAAATCTCTCGTATCTCCCAGTATCAGGATTTCTTCGTTTGGAAACTTTTCTGAAATATTAGCACTGGAAACGGCCATTAATAAAAAACAAACATATTATAATTAAACATAATAGCGACTAACCAGCTGATGACTGTGCACTCAATCCTGTTCAAAGGCAAGCAAGCCAATTGATTGGTGGTTCTAACATCTTCCCTACCATTGATACACTCCTACATCGACGCAATTTAAATACGCTTTGTGAGTTCTACAACTGAAGTACAGATGTTTTTGTAATAACTGTTCTGCCGAGAATTATACACTGGTTCCCAGTTTGGTTATGCCAGATCCAATGCGAGCATTAAAATGGCTTGGAAACGTTCTCTTTAGAATATAATTTAAAATATCTTCAAATTCCTTTTATTCTTTATTCCCTAGACATACGCTATTCCATCCTTTACTTCTATTAGTGTGATGTACCTATTGCGCATTTGTGTGCATACTACATATACAAGTAGAAATTAATAAAAAATTAAATTAGAGCCCAAAACCAATAAAATTATTTTAATAAAGAAGAGATATTATAAAGAGGACTATTCAAAAGCTAACCGATTATGTAAAGAAGGTCAATATTTTTAACCATAACATATTTAATATCTTTAAAGATACTTAACAAGAATAAAATCTAAACAGAAATAAATTGGTCGAACACAATCAATCCTAAAAGAAAACCCAAAAGTGTTTACAAATGATACCGATTTTTTATGTCCTTAATATTTTAAAAATGTTGGGTATAAAATAAAATCAACAGTTTCAACGTCAATTTTTCAGAAGGATCGAAATACATACTTCTCTTATTTATCCAATTGGAAAGTGCTAACCAAGTGAATCTACTCGTATATAGACATTGTTGGAAAGTAGTTTGAATCTATGTAAATTTCTGGTTGCTAAATACAAATATTGGGTTTTATGATGATAACGGTACTTACATTTCTTCTTTTTTGACTTTTATTTGCGTGAATAATACCACATTGTAAACTACTTAAAAACATATGTAGGTATATTGTTTATGGTTCAAAATATCATCATTAGTAATGGGACCCGTTCATTATGGCATGTTTCAGTACGGCACATTTTATTACAGAATATAACACTGCGACATACTACGGTATACTTCAGCATGGCATATTATACACAAGGGGATGTTTTAGTAAGGCTTGATATATTACAGCATATTCCAAAATGGCATATTTCAGTATGGTATACAAAAAATCGGAAGAATTTTTTTTTTTATAGTGAACAAATTATTGTTTCCCGAACCAAAATGTCCGAGCATATGGCGCACATGAACAAGAGCCCGCAACAAGCATAAAATGAAAAATTTCAAAACGGCATATGATAAAATTCAATGATGATACTTTTTTTAAAACTTAATAAAATAAAATAAACAAAATATGCGGCAGTGTTAACCTTTGCTTATATGCTATAACAACCGTTATGGCAATACCCATTAATATTTACTTTATTAGAAACATAACGTAGCGTTTAATTAATTTCCTTCAATATAATAAGTAATCTTTTAATTTGCGCATCTCAACAATATGATCAACCTGTTGTTGGGATTTCTTGCTACAAGTATTTCAAACAAATAACAATATGGAAACGTAAAACGTATTTCAAAGTTATTTTAAATGTCCCAAATCCATAAATTTCAATTTATTTTCTCTTCAAAATAAACCCAACAACACGAAATACTCTTTAACCTAGTTCTGGAAAAAGTGTTACATTTCACCACATTAGAAATAGTAAAAAAAAAATATATACATATATATTTGTGGCACAAAATGGGCCTTAAAAATAATATCCCCAACGAAAATAGTCACCCAATTAATTTATATTTATAAAGTTCGTTCGTGTGTCTATCTATTTATTATTATAAAACTAACTAACCAACAACTATAAAAACATCACTGTTTTGAATTTTTTCTAAATAAATGTCTACCTAATCCTAAACGGCATATAAAAAAGGACACTAAAAGAAGAAACCTCTAGCCACAAAAACAAACATGGATCTAAAGATATGCCATATACATACATACGTATAGACATTTTTAGTAACTTGATAAAAACCATTTAAAACCATCAAAATAATCCTAATTCCAAACAATTTTTTTCCCCAATTTTTTATTTGATTTCCCGAGCTTTTTTTTTGCTGTGTGAAAAAATAGCCTAAAATAACACCAGCCGAATCCGATCTACCATTTTATTATTTTTTGCTTTTATTCACATTTTCCTATTTTTGTGTGTGTTCAAAGGGAACAATCATAAAAAATAAAATAAAATAAAAATAAACGAAGTTGAGAAAATCCAATTTTATTGTCTCAATTTAATTTCTTTATACTATTATTATTATTATTGTTATCATTTTTCTTAAGGATATGTACGATATACTTATATACATACTCGTACATACGTCTAAAGTAAAATAATAGAAACAATTATTTTATTATAAAGGATGTTCGGAAATGTTTAAGGCGTTAAAATGGTTGATTGTCATATATAGATAACGTCACACATTAATTTTTTGTTCTGTATGTTCTTGAAGAAGCTTTTGATTGATGATATTTAGGATAAAATGTTAGCGGGGCATGGTATCTTATTATATGTGATATCATATCAGTATCATTTAATGTCTTTTAAAAATGCTTTCTAATATGTTGGCTTTTTATCTTGCCAAGTCTATAAAGATCCTGCAGCGAAATGTATAATAAATGTGGACATTTTTTCCAGGAAAAGAGGTTAAGATAATTTTTTCAATCGATTCTGAATTCAAATTAAAGGGCGAATTTTCAAATAATTTAAGTTCTAGACGCAATAATTTCTTTAAATACGTAAGTTTTCAAAATTTTCAAACCACCTAAATCTACTAGATTTGATAGTATGAAATTATGGGTGTTATATCAAAGCAACCTTGATTTTATAAAATCATAATGTAAAAAACGAAGCTTTTATAAATTAGAAACTAGGAAAAATCCAAACTTTTCATATCATATAAAACATATAGGAAATTACTTCGTTTTTTTCTAAGCGAAATTTTGAAATGAAAACGTTACAAATTCTTAATTATAATCTGTGCGATATTGTATTTTCATAAATGTTGGATTTCAACATAAAAGAACGTCTGTTAAGAAAATCGTTTTCATTTTATTGTAATACTTAATTTATTTAAACCAAAATTTATAAAATTTTAATAACAGTATTTTTGTCAAATTGAAATAAAAGCTTGCAGCAAATCGTGTGGTCACTAGTTGAAGACTCATTACCTAGATGGCAACGCAAATTCGGTAAAATCGAACCAAAAACTGCCATATGGAAAAATTTCAATTTCAAAACTTGTCACAAAATGAAACAAATTTAGCAAATATTAAGAACGTGTGAAAAACAACTTTATACATTGGAGTTACTTAGTGTACGATGTTTGGTGCCGTCTCGGTGTTTATGCTGGTGCGGATTTCCAGTCGGCTTATTTCCATTGACCGTTTGGTGATTTCATAAGCAGTATCACAGAAGCCACCGTTTCCTCATAGGTTGCGTTGGGTGACAACATCACCGCCTTACGTGTCTCTGAATCTTGAATGCCGTCAACGAGTGTGTCAATTTTAAGTCTTCCCATATAATAATCGTACATGTTTGTACTAGATGCACTAGCGATTCTCCTGTCATTTGGTAGCGGCTTTTCAATTCCATGCGATAGATTTCCCGCTTATAGTCACTACCGTACTTCCGATTCAGCGCCTTCATATTTTCGAGAAAGCTGTTGCGTTTTTTTTTAGAAGAGGAACAAACCATGTAGGATCGATCGTCTTCAAAGCTATGATTTCCAGATCGAGCATCGGAAATGACGACACAGAGAGAAATCATGTCTTGTATTATCGATAAGGGTATGTATATGAATTATGAATAAAACCTTTTGATTTGGCACCGTTATAACGAAACTCCACAAGGGCTTCGTTAACAGACATGAGAATAGAGGACTGGTGCGGTATTGCAGCTGGCTACAGCTCACTGTACAGCGTGGAGTTTTCCAGATGTATTCTCATGCTTGAATAACCGCATAAAAATAAGAAGAGAAGTGGAAAGAGGAATTTGAAACTATTTTTGTCACGGCCTCAGCAGCTAAGGAAATAATAAAACCGGTTGTGGTCGTCCAGGAGCGACAGCTTGAAATCCAGGCGATCCAAACCATGACTGCCACCCGGTCCTCCCCTCATCGGCCCTCCTACTGGGATGCTGCATCCCAGTCGCGGCGGTAACCGATTCCAACTAGGCATGGAAGGACGCCCGAAACCGTCGCCACAGTACGACCAACACATATGGCGTGTCGCCCTCCAGCACAATCTGTCCTGGAGGAACGAACAGCACCCCCGGAACAAATATGGAAAAGGCCGACCCTCCACAAGATCATGCCTCACATCATCCGATCAAATAAGAATTTACTCAGCCATGAGGTAAATGTGACTCATGCTAAGAAAAAAAAAATAAGAGAATCGCACAATCACTCATGTAACAACGGTACACACAAAAAAAATATCACCAAATAAAGCACAAAAATTTTATCACTGAATTTACTGTATGAATTTAATAAACACTGTTCACTGTATCAAACAAAGCAACCGTTAAAAATATCGAACCATATCAAACCAAACAAAAAATAGCGGAATATACAAAAATCAGAATGGAAAAATGTTTGAAAAATCTGAAAAAAAACAAGGTGGAAAATGCTCTGAATGTGGGTCTCCCAAAGTAAAAGAAATATAATGTTATGTAATAAAAAAACAAAACAAACTGTAACTGTTTTAAATAAGGCTCAAAAATCAAGATCCGCAGATCATTTACGTTACTTTAAAGAAAAAAATTGTACAGTTGGTTTACTTAATTAATACCTTTATCGGCCCGTCCGGCCTTACAGCTAACAGCGCCGTCCCATGATCCTCCTCAAAAAGAATGTACCGCATCCCGACCGATTGGCAGTGTCGGGACGTTTGATAACGTCACAAACAAAAAAATATAGCGTAAACTGCAGGCCACTGAGCACAGCTACATCAAGTACCGTATACAATGAAAATTTTAGTACCGCACGACATATACCAAAAGCCAAGTATTTTGGTTTAACACCGCAGATAATACCCTTTACATAGAGGGCCACTTCTACCAACACACCCACGAACAAATGATATCTCTTTTCCTTTATAATACTTTTTTATAATTAGATATTTTTTTTTCTGTCTTCTTCTTTTGCTTTTATTATTATAGAAGCAATATTCGTTTTTTTTTTAATCAAATCACTAGCAGCACCAATTCATATTTTATTATTTTTTATTTTATTTGTAATATAAATTTTGTCGTTAAACTATCATAAGCATTACAGTACTTCTTAATTAATATATATTTGTTTTATTTGTATTGTTTTTTTTTTGTATTTACTTTATTAAATCAACAATCACTGTACAATATATTTTTTTTTATATAATTAATCTTGTAGAAACTCTTAATTTACAAAAAAAAATTTAATTAATCTAATCAACTGATTTGAACTACGCTCCATACATGACCAAAACAATCCAAAAATCAAAATTCGACTGTCATTTAAAATCAAAAACTAGACTGACATAATTTTTATTTTATTTTTCAAATACAAAAAGAGCTCTCATTAATTAATCTGTTTTGTTCTCTTTTTTTTTATTTTTTCCTCGTTGTATTTGTTTTATGTTTTTTTTTATGTTCACAAAACGACGACGAACATATATTTCTCTTCTCCTCGCCGTGTTCGTGCCGTGTACAGAAAAACTTTAATAATGCTTTAAAAAGATGTTTTAATTAAAGTTGTTCGTTCGAAAAAGATTATTAAGAAATAACGGGGTTCACTTAGTGAACGGACCGTTATTCTTTAACAATTCAATACATTTTAAATTAATAAAATTTGTACGTTTTGGAAATCACATAGCGCCGTTCTCAGAGATGTCTACCTCAAAAGAGCTATGGCCGGATGTTTGTCCATCCTTAATTGTTATATACGTAATTTTTTCAAGGACAAGTTAGACTCCTCTCTTCCTCCCAAGGTTTTCTGGCGTAATGTTCGTAATTTAGCTCTAGGCAGATGCAAGCAATTAGTTTAGCTCTAGGCAGATGCAACAATTGCATTAGTTCAAGTGGGGATTTCAAACCCAATGAAATTAATAGTTATTTTTGCTCTAGTCTGAACTCGGGCAGTAGTTCCGTCGATTTGTTCTCTAACGCGTCCTCTAATTCGTTTTCGTTTTCAAATATTTCTCTCGAGGATTTACAATCTGCTATTTGAAAGGTTAAATCGGAATCTTCTGGTCTGGATAACGTCAATTTAAAATTCGTTAAGGTAGTTTTCCCTTTCGTCTCAAAATACTTGTTACATATCTTCAATTTTATTCTCACATCCCCTTCCTATCCAGATCAGTGGAAGCTAAGTAAAAGCTAAGTAATCCCGATCCCAAAGATCAGTAATCCTTTAGAGCTATCCCATTTTCGGTCAATTAGCATTTTAAGTTTTCTCTCTAAGGCTTTCGAGATAGTTGTTCAAAATCAAATACAATCTCATTTACATAGCAATAGTTTAATTAGTTGCTTCCAATCTGGGTTTAGAAAATTTCATAGCACTTTTACTGCGTTATTAAATGTATGTGATGATATTAGACGTAATATGAATAATAGGAAATTAGCTTCTTTAACTTTGTTAGATTTTTCTAAGGCCTTTGATTCTATTAATCACAGAATTCTTTTTAATAAACTCTTATCTCAGTTTAGATTTTGGCTTTCTGCTGCTTTCTGTTTTTAACTATCTTTCTAATCGTTCTCAGGCAGTTTTTTTCCGACAATTCCTTGTCTGATTTCCTTCCTGTAATTTCCGGCGTGCCTCAGGGTTCAGTACTGGATCCTCTATTATTTTCTATGTACATACATAAATGACATAGAAACCTCCATTCAACATTGTTCATTTCATATGTTCGCTGATGACGTTCAAATTTATAGAAATAGTCGTTTAGATCAGGATTCTATTGTTAGGAATATTTCTCTGATAAATGAAGATTTAAGTAATATCGTTAGTTGGTCTGTCTCTAACAGGCTCGTTTTAAACGCGAATAAATCTCAGTCGATTATAATTTATAAAAAACCGTTACATACCTTGTCCTTTCCTGGTATTTTTCTGCAGGGTTAGCTAATTAAATATTCAAATACTGTTAGGGATTTAGGCTTAGTTATTAATAAAACTCTTAATGGGGATGACCATTTAGTTACTATTAGTAAAAGGGTCTTTGGCATGCTTAGTTGTTTGTATAAAGTGGTTGGATTTTCTGATAGTCAGTTTAGGTAAAAATGGTTTTTGTCTTATCTTCTTCTTCATTTTATTTACGGTGACATAGTTTTATTCGGTATGCTTCAGGAAAATATGAATGTTCTCCCGAGATGTTTCAATGCTTGTACCAGGTTTATTTTTGGTATTATTAAGTTCGATCATATTTCTGCCTACTCTAGCCTTGTTTTAGAATGTAGTTTATCTATTTTTTACGAATTTTGCGTGTGTCTTTTTATTTTTAAACTTCTCAAAGCTAGGGAACCTTGTTATCTATATAGAAAATTAATGTTTAGTAGGTTTCATTCCCCTAACTTCCGCCTAATTCCGGCTAAAAATTGTTGTAGGTCGCTAAACACGTCATTTTATGTTAAGGGAGTTTTCCTTTGGAATTCAATTCCATTGGAAATTAAGATATTAGGATCGGCAAAATTATTTAGGTCAAAATTTTTGGAGTGGCGTGATTGATGGACAATACGTAGTTTTATAATTTATTTTTATTGCATAAAGAGCATCTAAACACCAAGGTTTCTGTGTACTCCAGCACATCGTATGCATAAAAAAACTCCGATAAATCATGAGTCCCATCGTGTTTTTAAAGAACAAGTAAATTGAAATAAAATCACGCGATCTAAGATCACAGATTACTATTTACAAGTTGTGTTGTTACGACCGGCATACGTCTCCACTTGAAACGGGGAAAAGATTTTTGCGAAGATCCCAAACGCTCAAATAATCAAAATTTTTTTTTTTTATAGTTATAAAATACCATGACCACCATGGTGTTATATTTATGCTCTATTTTATGATTTCCAAATTTAAATTTAATATTCCCCCGATTGTTATGTAAACATATTTTAAATTTTTATGCATTTACTTGTTTTCTTTCTATTCTATATTCTCCTCATTATCATGTACAAGCATATATATCTCTTGCGAGTTAGTGTGTGTACATGTATTATGTAATATGAGATGGAATGTTTGCTTTATTAAAATGTTCAATCTGGAATATTCTATTTTTCTTTCTGGTATCATTGGCTTAAATTGTCGCGTGATATTTGCTCCGAGTGGGGAATGAACCGATCGGTGTATTCGAAATTCGACATGAGTCCGATGCGGCCGTACAGATAAGTTTGTACATATGTTCGTCGTCGTTGTTCGTCTTATTCGTTGTATTTATGTACAAAAAAAACATAAATACCAATGAAGATTTTACAATAATAAAAAAAAAAATGATGAAATGTGTGCTCAGATACAACGAGTAAGACGAACAGCGATACGAAATGGTAAAAATAAAGAAAATAGGAGGGGGAAAATTTTGACTGATTTTTTTTTTTGTTGAATAAAAAATAAAAAATTGTTAAGTAGTCAGTCAAATTTTGACGAAATAAGTCTCGTTTTGAAGATTTTTGTTATGCGTCAAGTTTGTTTCTTAATAAAATAATTCCAGTTTGGATTTTTTGAAACAAGTAGTATAGTGAGACGATAGTCAAGTTTGGAGTATTGTATGGAAAAAAAATATTATACATAAATAAATAAATATTTTGAGAATAAATTAAATTATAAACTATTGGTGTCATATTCATCAGCATTAATTAAGTTTTTTTTGTGTTGAAAATCATTAATAATAATAAAAGTGTATACCTTTATATATATGCGTATATTTATATAAAATAAATTCATCAGTGTTTTTGTTATAATGTCATGAGTTTGGTTTGGTTCGAATAAAATGTCGAATAGCCTTCAAATTCCGCTTGCGTTTTAAAATAATAATCAAATAAACAATTGAGTGAATGCAGTTCTGTGTGGTGATAAAATCCCTATGAGAAAAAAAACTATTATACCACGATATTTATCTCTGTGGATTAATTGGTGAACTTGAGTATAAATTGGTAAATTTTAACGGTTGTATTGAGGCCGTATTCGCGCCCGTGGGGCAGGGCAACCATTTTCTTGTGAGGGGGATCCTGCGTCGGCGCTGTTTGCGGTGTGGTCGGACGGGCCATAAGAAAAGGTACCAAAATTTAGGAGGAAAACCAACTGTAATTTATGCAATTTTTGTTGTAACAGTTAGTTTTCCCTCAATTATTTTCTTTTTATTATATATTTGTTTGGCGGTCGTATCGTCGATTTGTGGAGGTGCACCGATTTGGTGAACCCCCACTCACAGCAATTTTCGGCATATTACTTTTTTTTTCTTCGTTTTGATTTGATTGCGTTTGTGGAATTTCCGCTGTTTTCTTCTTCACTTTGGCTCGGTTGTCCGTTTTTGGGTGTGGTTCGATCCCATAACGGTTCTTTTTGTCTTTCAGATATTTTTTTTGGTGTTTCTTCTTAATTTTCTTAAAACACTGAATAGTGAAAGTGAAACTTAATATTAACGTATAATCAGTTTTTACGAATTACCGTATATTTTTCTTGCCTATTTTTCTTTTTACCGTAACAAAAATTCTCTTTGAATTTTCTTGTTGTTGTGTGCTACGCCGCACCATGTGCGGTTAAACAAAACTAATTGATCGAGTGATGTGAGGTGTGGTCATGTGAAGGGTTGGTCTTTGTCCATCCCTGTTCCATGCGTGCCGTTCGTTCCTCCAGGACAGGCTGTGCTGAAGGGCGGCACGCCATATGAGTTGATCGCGTCGGGGTGACGGTTTCCGTTCCGGGGGTGGTCGCTGGGTTTGTCATGCGGGCGTCCTTCCCTCATTCTTTAGCATCGGTGGCCGTAGCGACTGGGAAACAGCATCCCAGTAGGCGGGCCGATGACGGGAGGCCCATGTGGCAGTCACGGCGGTGATCGCCTAGAATTGAAACGGTCACTCCGGATCGATCACTCCCTGCTTATTATTTCTTTTTTTTGCCGCTGAGGCCGAGGCAAAGTAATTTTCAATTTCCTTTTCCCGTCCATTTTATTCTTCATGCGGTTATGCAAGCATGAGAGCATGTCTGGAAAACCCCACGCCGCACCGTGAGCTCTAGCCAGCTACAATACCGCACCAGACCACTATTCTCATGTCTGTTAACGTAATCCTTTTGGGGGATTGCTTTACAGTGTTGATAGCTAAAAATTAAAAAACGAAATTATAACAGCACATATAAAACTTTAAATCACGTAAACTAATACAAATTACTTTAAAAATCATTTAAACTTATTTTAATTTCTTATTGTAAATAAGGTTTTGATTAATATCTACTTCAACTTCACGATTTTTGAGTTTTGATTTTGTCATTTCTTAAAATTGAGTTTTGTTGTAGAAGAATAGCAAAAAACAAAGAGTAAAAATGCTCAATTGTTAATTAATATTAAGTAGTGTGTGCACCTGGAAGTAGTAGTGGTAAGAAACAAAAAATTTGAATTTGTTTTATATGGTTTTTTGTAGCGACCAATCCACTGTTTAGTATATATTATTAAATTTGTATAAGTGAGCTATACAACACATTCAGGAGAGAATTTTAACAGGTTATGACCCAACCACACTTACACATACACATGTTACACACACCCACATACACATACACACACAAATTCGCAAATACCTTCAGAATTTCTATGAAAATTTATTTGTTTCCAAACAGTAACATTTATTAATCTGTACAATAATTTTTAGCCAAAAAGTTTTTTTAATAAAACTAAGTTTTTGCAATGGAAATTTGTATCCGAAAGTTTTAAAATTTTTTGGGTAAGAATCTTGATTGTGTTAATTTTATAAGAAAACGGGAGCCAAGAGTGAAAAGTATAGGTTCATGTATAAAAAGAGTATCCAAAAATGTAATTTTGTTTTCAGATTCTTTTTCGATTGTGAAATTTATTCTAGATTCTATTGAATGGAACTCCTCTAAAAAACATCAACTTTGCCATTTGGGATAGCCGTTTTAATATCGTCTACATAACGATAGTAGAATAGCCATTTTCCACCAATAACTTTGCTATTATGGGACTAATAGAAAAACCCATTGGTGAGCCAAACATTTCTTTAAAAATTTTATTATTAAAAGATAATTCCGAATTATCTAATACGGTACATAAGGCTGTTAAAAATTGAACTTTCGTCAATTTTGCTTTAGAATTTTGTGTTTCGACGTATTATTTTTTGCCATTCCGAGGCTGCTAAGCTAAATTCGTATATATTTAGCAGCAAATTAAAGAACAAATGGGGCATGCTTATAGTTAAAATGTTTGCCGCTCTTTTTTAAGGCAGCACCATATGTCAAGCATAGAATGACAA
Source organism: Tipula vernalis (assembly GCA_958295665.1). Taxonomy (NCBI): domain Eukaryota; kingdom Metazoa; phylum Arthropoda; class Insecta; order Diptera; family Tipulidae; genus Tipula; species Tipula vernalis. The sequence continues at coordinate 241,815,395 of OY282560.1, read as the reverse complement.
TTGTCATTTAAATTTTGTATAGAAATGTATGGCGAAATAAATAACATGAAATTATTTTCATATTTTAAAATACTATATGCTTAAGTGATGTCACTAATAACAGAAATGGTAAACATGGAATCCTTAGTGCGTTTAGTTGTTTTAATTAGAAAAATAAATGTTTCTTTTTATTCAAATCGGTTTAAATTTGTGATATGTGTTAACCTTAAAAATGTTATGTGAGCTAAGCCACCGAAATAAATATTTAAAAATATTGATTCAATCTGGCTTTATATAAGTTGACACTACTTTTACGTATTTTAAAAGATGGTTACATGTTGTGTTTTGCCATCGCATATCGTTTCCTTCTTAGTTTATCAATTATGGTAATAATGTTATTTGTAAATTAATTTTAGGATTTAGGTTTTACAACAAAATGTCAACTCAAGATTTGAAAAAAAAAATAAAAAATTAAAGTTATTAGGTGCAAAAACAGACGTGGAACTATTTTGATGGTATTTTTCCCAGTCTTAATTTAATAATCCATTTTCTTTTTAATGATGGTTGTCTAGGAAACCGATGAAATTTTAAAGAATCATCTTGTAAATTTATTATTATAGTTTGACACACAGCAAGTTGTCACCATTTCGGTTGGTATAAATATTAACTATTAAAATAATCACACAAAAGTTTGACAAATTTGTATGTTTTTTGTTTATATTAAAAACCAAAATTTGTGTTTTTTATTTCGGCCTAGTGCTTCTTATTCACTTTACTTTTTACTATTTTAAAATGGAAATAATTTACTAGACTATTTTATTTTACTATACGTTTCAGTATAATTCTCTTATGTTAAATTTCATTCTATCCTTGACCTATGGTATTGCCATCTGATAGATGAAAATAGAAATAATTGCATTTTGCATGCCCCATTTAGAGTGATACATAAAATATTGTTATGTTAACCTTTGTCTCTCTTTATTTACTACACGATTTATTTTAGTAGCTTGCCTGCCGTCATGACTGAAAATGCTATCAAAAACTTTTTAACCGCTATGTTTTATGATTTTAAAAAATATTATAAGTACACAACACGCTATGTTTTGTAAAAGCATTATGATAAATTTGGTACACTTACTATAAAATGAGCACACAGTATCTCAAAAACTAAAATTCTTAGAAGAAAACGGATTAAAGCTTTGAAAAAATCGTAAAATTTTTACTCAGAATGTCGATAATTTTACGAAACATTGGTATTTAACATACATTTAGCGTTTTCATAAGTTACAATTTTATTATACATAGATAAATAATAACTAATAAAAAATAACCAAAAATCTCGCAGGTAAGTTTCCCTTCCTGTTTAATTTTTGCAGGTAAGCAATGTTCTTGTATTTTAGTAAACGAGTCTGAAAATGGATTTCAAGAATTTTTGTACAGGTGTAGCATGTACATGTACAAAAAAGCTAATACAAATTCATAATTAATCTGGGGATTGAGACTGAGTTAAAATGTTGATAATATTAAGTCTATAGATGATTTTATTTCGCAAAGTATAACTTTACGTAAAGGCGAATATTATACAAATTTTCAACGCAGAATGAAATTGGAGCATTCATTTATTTCAAGTTTGAATTTCTTATGATACTTTTCAAATCATAAATCAAGTTCGTCAGATTATACATTCAAAAACCTAACAAAAATTAAATCAGAAATAAAATATTTGTTTAAATAAGACCACAAAACATAATCCGATTAATCATAACTCATACTTACACATTAAAAATAATATAAAAAAAAACTATCATGAACTTCAATCACCCAACTCAAACCTCTCGAATTTCTTCATTGTACTTTTGTATTTTTAATAAGTAGGTATGTATTACTCGCACAACCAAAATTTTTTGTTCTTAATTTATTTACTTTCTGCTCTACCATTCTACATTATACATACCGTCAAAGAACCTAGATATACAAGCCATCAGCATCAAATTCGAACTTAATATAAGGGGGATAAAAAGACAAAAAAATGGATTTTTCATACAAATCATATGAAAAGTTGGGTGTTGGGTGCGTCTCAATAGGGTACGGGTTGACCGTCTGTAGCCATGTATCTCGTGGTCTACATTCCAACGCTGAAACTATGTAGAAACCACCAAATGTGTCTAGTAAACCTCCACGTGGTAACACCCGGGCAACGATGTGAAGCATCGGCGAAATACTAGATGCGAGTGCAGTACACTATAAATTAGCAATTGGCAGAACAAATATGGAAACTAATACTCCAGGTGGTACACCTGTTGCTCAGGTAAATCCACCCTCTTCGGAGGTCGGTCTCATGGATTCTGGGCGAGACCAGCCATTGCTATACTACAATTATTTTAACTAATCCCAAGACATGTTGGTGAATAAACAAGCTCAATCGAGTGAAACAGAAAAGGATAATTCACATCCCTTCCAGAGGAGTAACAAAGTGGCATATTCTCCGATAAGAGGCGGTAGTCCCTCCATTGGGGCCAGTAGCCACAACACTCGTTCTACAAACGAAGAAAAGCTTCACAATGAATTGTGTAAAGCTAATAATGCATTAGTTGAAGCCAAAAATATAAACAAGCAACTGAATGTTACAATTGCATGGATGCAGGAGCGTATGAAGACGCTTGAAAACGAAGTTAAAGCTCTTAAGCCAAAAGAGGACATCGGTTCTACTCCTAACCAGAATACAACTCCACAAGAGTATCATACGGATGAAGAAGAAATAGCTCGAGAAACTGAGTGGATTAGAGTTAAAGGTGGGAGAAAAAAAAGGAGACGGAATAATACGTCCTCCCCACCTCAATTAAAGAATGATGTTCCAAATATCATCCAGAAACAACCAAAAAAAATACCTCCACCACCACCAATAGTAATAGATGAAGTCAAAGACTACGATGTACTCTATGAGAAAATAAAAACAATAACTGCTACTGATAAGTTTAATGCAAAGGTGATGAATGGAAACACCATCAAAATAAACTTAGAAGATGCTGAAACATACAGAAAAATGACAAAAATGTTAAATGAAGAAAAACGTGCTTGGCACACGTTTGAAGATAAACAAACCAGACCAATTAGGGTCATGGCTAAAAACTTACACTCTACGTGTAAACCAGACAAAATAATTGATGACCTAGAAGCAAAAGGTTTTAATGTAACTGAAGCATCAATTAAGCTAAAACGGAGAGGCAAAGTACCTCTCAACATGTTTATGTTGACATTCGATACTGATGAAGATATCGAAAAAATTTATCAAATTAAGTACATCTTGGGAAGCAAAGAGTCCTCTAAGAAGATCTAAGCTTATACCACAATGTAAACAATGTCAAGCCTATGGACATACACAAAAATATTGCAACAGGGAGCCCAGGTATGTCGTATATTTAGGTAAACATCATACCAAAGATTGTGTAAAAGCCCAAAATGTTCAACCTAAATGCTTTCACTGTGGAAAAAACTATCCGGCTAACTACAGAGGATGCAGCATTGCTATTGAACTGCAAAATATCGAAAATAAGAACGTGATTGCTAAAAATCCAAGTTTGTTCAGGAAGCAAGCGGTTAAGATGAACCGACCCGAAGTAAATCGTAGAGTGTCGGGAACTACTCAAGCACAATTTGGTAAAATGACTTATGCTCAAGTAATGATGAGCAACGGAAATCCAGGAAAAACTGCTCAAAATGACGATGTAAGTGAAACACTTAAATTAATTTTAAGCAGACTAAATACATTTGATGAGCGATTACAGAAACTAGAGTACAGCACTAAGGGAGCCATCCCTAAACAGAAAAATGGCCAATGATCTTAGAATCTTATGTTGGAATGCCAATGGACTGATGCAACATTAACAAGAACTGCAAGTGGTCCTGGACACAGAAAAAATCGATGTATGTCTCATCACGGAAACACACTTCATTAGACAATCAATCATTAAATTTAAAAATTATCAAATATATCACACTATTCACCCTGGAAACACTGCTAAAGGAGGTAGTGCTGTTATAATTAGAAATAGTATTCATCACTATGAGGAGTTAAAATATGAAACGGAAGAAATACAAGCAACTGCTGTTATTGTCAAATCCAAAGTAGTTCTATTTGTATTGCTAGTATTTACTGCCCACCGAAGGACTCAATGAAAGACAAAGATTAACTAGAATTCATCAGTAAATTAGGAAAACGATTTGTACTTGGAGGAGACGTTAATGCAAAAAATGTCCACTGGGGGTCCAGATTAACAACGACTAAGGGTAAAGAACTTTTAAAAGCTATCAGAAAATGCAGTTGTGAAGCCCTCTCAACTGGAAAACCAACCTACTTGCCAACTGATCCAAACAAAGTACCAGATCTGATTGATTTCTTCATAATAAAGAACATATCTGTAAATTATGTTCAAGTATGTAGATGAAAGCCATGACTTAAACTCTGATCATTCACCAATACTTCTAACGTTAAGTGAAAATATCATTCAGAAAGAAAGAAACCCATTCCTAGTAAATAATCACACTAATTGGGCATGCTTCAGACTATCGCTAGAAGAAAAAATTAACTTAATGGTTCCATTAAAGACTGAAGAACAATTAGACAAAGAAGTTCACAAGTTTGTAAACGATATACAGCAATCAGCTTGGGAAAATACTCCTAAAATTAAAACGAAAATCAAGGGAAACAACTACCCTATGGAAATTAGGGAACTCCTCGCAGAAAAAGAAGAGCGAGAAGAGTATGGCAACAAACAAGGGCCCCCCAAGATAAAACTCATTTGAACAATCTCACTCAACAATTAAGAAGAGAGATCAAAGAATTGAAAGATGAATCAATCAGAAACTATTTAAGAAAATTAACTAATGATAACAGTACTGATTATTCTCTTTGGAAAGCAACCAAAAGAATCAAAAGACCAATAATGCAGATTCCCCCAATAAAAATAGCAGGTGAGAAATGGGCTAGAAATAATGAAGACAAAGCTCGAGAATTTGCTGAACGCCTCAAAAAAGTATTCCAGCCACATAAAGACCAAACGTTGGAAGCCGAGATAATAACTGAACAAGCTGTGCAAGAAAGTAAAGAAATCCTACCCACAACACCAAAAGAAGTCATGCGTGAGATAAAAGATATGAATACGAAAAAAGCTCCTGGGATCTTTTTACTGCAGAAATCTTAAAAGAACTACCAAGGAAAGCTGTGGTGAAACTCACCAATCTTATAAATGCAGCATTTAGAATCAAATGTGTACCAATCTTATGGAAAATTGCAGAAGTAATTATGAGCCCAAAACCTGGGAAATCACCACACATAACATCGTCTTATAGCAGAGCACCCTGTATTTTATAGAGCCATAATCAAAAAATCTGAGCTTTTATAAGGGAATTAGAAACGAGGAAAAAACGAAACTTTTCATAGTAAAACACACAAAACATATGGGAAATCACTTTTTTTCCTAAGGCAAATTTTTAAATGAAAACGTTACAAATTTTAAATTATGATTTCTGAAAAACTTTCATAAATGTTTGAATTTCAACATATGTATATGAATATCGTTTAAGGAAATCGTTTTCATTTTCTTGTAATAATTGATTTATTTAAACCAAAATATTAAAAAAAAATCATAACAAGAACATTTTGGTCAAAATGAAATAAAAGCTTACTACGTACGATTCGTTTGGTCATTAAGTCAATATACATTACATAGATGGCAGTGATGGCCGTAAAAATTTGGAAAAATCGTACCAAAAATTACCACCTGGAGAAATTTCAAGTTCAAAAATTGGAGGAAAAGCAAAACAAATTCACAAAATAAAGGAACGTGTGATAATTTTGCGATTAAACAATTTTTTTTCGTATTTTTCTGTGACCATTTTAGACATCTTACGTACACTAGTAAAACTAAAGATAAATTTAGCAAGTATTATTTTAATTTGTCAGAGCCAACTTTAATGTATTTTTCAAAATGAAAGTTCGAAAAAATATATTTTAGAAATAATTTAATTTTAATATTTCTGCAATTAATATTTACTTAATACTAATATGGCCTTCTTGTATATTGTTCTTAAAGATATGTAGAAAACTTTAATATAAACATTTTATGACATTTTTGCTTTTTTTCATTGAAAAACTTGAAGCTACATAACACCATTTTTACTATGGATTCCTATGGAAATCAGTGAAAAGTTATACCACTAAAAAAGCTTCTAAAAAATACGTCATTAAGATTATGGCTCTATACTCTAGAAGGCTCTGCTTATAGGCCAATTTCGCTATTGCCAGTCTTGTCCAAACTCTTTGAGAAGCTTCTGGTAAAAAGATTAAATCCGATAATGGAGAGTAGAAACTTGATCCCAAATCATCAGTTCGGTTTTCGCAACCCACACTCAACAATTGATCAAGTACACAGAATAACCAGTATAATTGAGAAAGCATTAGAGGAGAAAAAAGTCTATTCAACAGTATTTCTAGACGTTGCACAAGCGTTTGATAGAGTGTGACATCAAGGACTTAACCACAAGTTAAGGAATCTTCTACCATTGCAATTTGCTAAGATACTGGAATCTTACTTGAAAGATAGGTTCTTCAGGATTAAGTTAGATGATAAATTTTCTGAATTGAAAGAAATCAATGCAGGAGTTCGGCAGGGCAGTGTATTAGGGCCGGTTTTATACCTACTATACACTTATGATCTTCCTACATTAGAAAACAACGTTCCTACATTAGGCAACTTTTGCAGATGATATGGCGATCTTAGCTGTTGGAAAAAGGAACTCTTCTTTATCAACATACAACAAGCTTCTACTTTATAAGCAAATATTGAAACCAATTTGGACTTATGGTATTCAGCTTTGGGGTTGTACCAAACAGAGCAACGTAAATATCATCCAAAGATTTCAGAATATGGTATTAAGGAACATCGTTGACGCACCTTGGTATGCCCGGAACAATGACCTTCATAGGGACCTTAAAGTGAACTTCATCTTAAACGAAATCCAGGAGAAATCACGGAGACATGAAGAAAGGCTCCGCCAACATGTGAACATTGAGGCAACTCAGCTCCTAAGCATCACGAATTTAGTACGCAGACTTAAAAGAACCAAACCTTTTGAGCTGGTATGATTGTCAGTTTAAGCAGCATTGTGCTGATCTAAAATCCACTACAAAGATGTGGTTTACTTCAATTTACCAAACACTATGCAACGCCAATGGGAAGAAGCCATAGATTAATTTAAGTTAGTAAATTAAGTCAGAAACAAATTGCTCATTAGTCCAGGAGACTAGATTGTAATTAAATAAAATAAATAAATAAAATTTATTTTAAATAAAAATAAAAAAAATATGAAAAGTTATGTTTTTTTAATTTCGTTTTTCTTAAATGAAAAATCTTATAAAACTGAATTTTGATTTCTACGTTATCAAGAAGAATAATTGATAAATAAATTATTTGACAATCGATTAATAAAATCTTGTTTATGGATATTTAATTAATGTTTTACTAAAACCCTTTTATTTACAAACAGATCTTTACAATTCATGACGTCACACCTTTCGTTCGTGTTTTTTTTATAATAGAAAAATGTCGATAAATAGCAAAGAAGTTAAACTAAAGAGGAGAAACAACCTTTTTTTCTTTCATGTAAACAAACCATTTAGTTTTTATTGTTGTTAAAAAGTGGTTGTGCGTAGTTTATTTATTTCTAGTATATTGTATTTTAAAGTCTTTGATAAAGTAAGATCTTACGTCATTTATTTCGTTTTTATAATTTTATACTGCATTTTTCACATAACATACAAAGAAAAAGTAAATTTGTACAATTTTATTTTAATTAAGTTATTTATTTATTTATTTATGGTTGACTTAAAAATTTACAGTCCCGCAACTTCGCCTGGATCTTTGCTAAAAGCATGCAGCAACAGTTTCAATATCTCAACCCTGCCCAAACTTGACTGCATCCGCTTAATGTTCTAAATTGAAATTTATAATTTTCTTGTTTGGACATCCAATTAAATTGTGATCGTTGCTGAGAATCTAATTTCCGCATAATAACTGAGCTGGACATGGTCCGGATAATTCAAATAATTTGATCGTAAATAATAATTTAGAAAAAAAATAAATTTGTTAGAGAAATAAATTTTAAAGGAAAAAATTTCCAACCAAGTTATTGGTTTTAAAATATGTTGTACTCAAAGGTTTGATTTAAATATTGATTGATTTTTAGTATTCTACGACCAAGCCTAAGAAGAAGAGGCAAGTTTACCGGATATGCCGGGTCCACTGTGTCACACCCTTTAACAAAAAATGCACCGGGTTCCAGACACCTAAGTAGTTGATAGTTATAGTAAATAAGAAAACACAATTAATTATTAAATTATATGATTTTTACAGCTTGTTGTTCTTGGAGAGTTGGTTCAACTATAAGCTTTGTTTGTGAAATTAGGATTAAAATTAATTCCTAGCGCCGCAAGTTTTTCTGAAAAGCTGTAAAACCTCTCAAACCTCTCTGTGAGACCCAGGGGCGAGATTTCGTTCTCTTATCATGTTCCGATGCGGTCACCCAAATTTGTACTAACTTTAGCTAGCTAGTGTTGCTTGACGTTGTTGTTGAAGTGGTTGCGTCTCTACGGTCTCTCCTACTTGCTCCCATTATAGGGTTTGTAAATATAAACCTAAAAATATTTTTCTTGTACGAGTATTTTTCATTGTAAAATTTTAATCAAAAATGTTCAATTTTACATCGGTCTGATGCTGATGGTTTGTGGGGTCTAGGTGCTTTGATACCATTCGCTTAATAGTAAATAAGATCTCCTCTCTTCTAAAGCTGAAAGTATAAAAATAAAATATTTTCAATTTCCTTTTAAAATATATTTTCTTTTCACACAATACATACATAAAAATAAAATGAAATCTCCTCGTTTGAATAGCGAATGTATGCTGAATGAAAAATTAAAATAATTTCCTTGAAAGAATAAAATATATTTGGCATTAGGAAAATCAAATGAAAAACAAAAATAAAATCATGTCGTTTTTTTGTTTTATTTATTTTTGTCATTTTACAAATAATTGTTTGTCATTAAATCAATTGTTCGGTTCTTTTGTTGTTTTGATCCATTAGGATAATCTGTGTTCCACTTCCGGTAAATTTTTTATTGCTAAAATGAATTTAACATTTTATTAACCTTATGTACGAGAAGCATTTTTTATTCTTTGTACCTTAGCAACCTTGAAAATTCTGTTTAATTTTTCTATTACAAACTGTACTGCTGGTCAAAATTGCTTGTGCTAAGCGACATTTTTTTATTTCGCAAAAAAAATTGTTCCGGAAATAAGATCGTCCATATTTTATAATAAAATGGTTTGTGTCACAGTTAGGCTAGAGAAAATCTTAGTCGATATATTCTATATATTATTAGAAAACTTCAAATAATGGCAACAGATGGCACAGAATTTAAGAAGACCAGCTGTTCCTTATCGCGCAGTGAAGATCTGAGGTTACCAGGCGATGTAAGAATCGACCCAATTTTTGGCTTCTTCATGAATCATCGGCCGGAACAAGTGGAAGTCGGAAGGAGCAATGGCTGGTGAATACTCCGGGTGGGGTAGTACTTCCCATTGAAGCGTCTCCAAAGTTTCCTTGACGACTTTTGCAATATGTGGCCGAGCGTTGTCGTGCTGAAAGACCACTTTGTCATATCTTTTGGCATATTGTAGGCGTTTAAGCTTCAATGCTCAGCTTAATTCCATCAATTGTTGTTGATAACGTTCTCCAGTGATGGTTTCGTTAGGCTGGAGAAGTTTATAGTAGATAACTCCGAACTGATCCCAACAGATGCACAGCATTAACTTTTTGCCATGAATATTCGGTTTTTCCGTTGAAGTTCAATTGATTTTGGCTTTGTATCAGTTGTTCTCATGTGAAAAAACTTCGTACGACGTCTCTTGGCTTGAGTTCATACGGAACTCCACACGGCCTTGAGACAGTTTTGAATCGCTTGTTGAGTCACTCCCAAAGTTCCAGCGAGCTCCTCTTGAGTTTGGTATGAATCTTGGTTCAATAACGCCTCCAACTCAGCGTCTTCAAACTTCATTGACTTATGCAATTAATTTATTCCATTTGTTTATCTCTACAATTATTCGAAATGCAACTCATTTCGACTATTTAATATTTTTATATTTGAACTGCTCTTTTAAGCATAGTAGTGACAACTGCAGGGGGGTATATTGACGCACTAATAATACTCTGTGGATTTTGATTGTGCATTCACTACTTTGTACTAAATAATATCTTGGACACCTTAGAACAACACCAAAACAGTCATCATCATCTATTGTTGTCATTCACAACCAATCAGCAATTTTTGCTTAGATTGTACCATTTTCGTTTTTCATGCTGTCTCAACCACAGACACACAATTTTTATACACTCTCTCACTGTACAGCGCCATAGCAACATCTATTTGTGACATTAAAAATTTTCTTTAACAAATAAATAAGATCTTATTTAATTTTTTGATGATAGCAAATTAATACTTTCAATATTAATAGTAAATTAAGGTACGTGGTGATGGATTTTCATCCACATAATTATAACGTTGGAAATTAGAAATAAATGCGGTACACGCCAAAAATAAATTTGTGTAGCCATTTTAAAAACAAAGGTTAAGTGATTTTTTATTTTCCTGATATTGTGAACCGTTATACATATACGAAATCATTTTTTGATATACATTGATAACACTGATAATGCCCGGCGAAACTACATATGTTATTTTTATAGGAAAGAACGACAGAATGAAAACTCCCAATAGTAACCGCTAGAGTGTGATTGGTTGTGATTGAATCCCTATGTCATTCCTTGATATAAACAATTTTCAAACTGCTCTCCTGAAAAATCAACATTTTTGAGTTATGATACACTCTTCTTGTGCAACGACGATATGTCAAGATAATGTTTTTAATAATGTTATAAATTTTCTGTTTCTTGTTAGTTATGTAAAGTTAACCATATAATTTATAATTTTTGGAGTATAATTTATTTCAAACCAATTTACAGAGCGGACGGCGTGAGCATTGCCAATAACGGCTATATTGTGTTCATCAATTTCTTAAGAAGAGGCTATTATAAACTTAAAAGACAATTATTATCTTTTTTTGTGAGTTTTTAAGGATTGAATTGTTTTGGTTTAATATATGTTTATGGGTTTCCAATTGGAACGTCCGAGTTTTGTAATTGATAGACTACGTCTATTAAATGTCAAATTGTTGTGTAATAAATATTTAAGCTGTGTTTTTTTTATTCGCTCCGGATAGCTGATATCGAGAGCCGTCATATAAAAAGTGGCTCCCGATAGCGCTCCGTATAAATAGGCAGAGCCAAATATTTTTTCTATCAAGTTTTCGCTAAACAGTTAAATTAAAAATGATAGTTTGATGTTAAATAAATTTAGTTCATCAATAAATAGAGCGTCAAATTTAAATTTAGGCGTAGAAAACTGGCGGCTCTCTATAGCAGCTATCGGGAGCGAATAAAAAAAACTCAGCTAGTGTAAGCGGAAAGATACGCAGTTAACAACGTCTAGAAAGTATTCAGCGCTGTTACGGAACTTTGCGTTTTGTAATTCTTATACTTATCGCTCATTACATGGCAGTTTTGGCCACTTTAATCATCTAACGTATCTTATATTCGCCTCCTCGTTGAAAAGCTTGAGTAAGCAACTGTCCAATGCTTCTGTTTTGTTACTCACCTCGATTTGATGAATGCTGCGCAAATAATTGGGGCTCTATCAGTATAAGATCCAGTTGGCACAGTATCTCAATCTAAACGACCATTTGTGATGCCGAACCTTCGCTGACTGGGCTTTAGAACATCTCGAAGTTGACCCGACGTGGCGTTAATTTACTTATTGTATTTACAAACATTTTGTTTTAAGGAGCAACCATACTTATTCCAATCTATTTTGAACACGAAGCTCATTCATGTTAATGGTATAAGTAAACTAAATAAATGGTGGAATAAGATCCCATTTCCATTGCAACTGTCAAATTTTATAAACGGTTATTAAACAGCCAAATTCCATCCTACTTGCACATGTTCCAGAACTTCATCTCAAAAACACTTTGGAGTCCTATTTTCATCGCGCCAATCGGCTAAGACCCTAAATCTTGATTTTATGTTTTAAATAATTTTAAATTTTCCAATCGAAAATGCCATGGACTAGAACTTAACAGTTCCGGTCAACCAAATATTATATTTTCAACAAATAAACTCGTTTGAGTCGATCGATTCAAATATTATGGTTTTTCCCTTAATCGGTACGACGAAATGTTTGCATACTCGAGGTGTAACTTAATATGAACTTTCTTAGAGAAGATAATCCTGTTCGGACCTTGTCTATTCTTACGAACACAAAATCGCAAGTACCGAGTGATTTTGGTATAAAAACGGTGTGTTGGTTGGACTGACGAGTGGATTTTGGTACAAGGTTGCGCATTGTTTGGCGTAGTTGGTCGATGACTGTGTCGGTGGTTGGAACGGGTGAAAGGGGATTTTCGATAAAGAACTCACCGGGTAGTTTGATGGTTTAACCGTAAGCTAATTCTGCTGGTGAGCAATTTAGATTCTTCTCCATTGTTGCTCGGATACCAAGTAAAATGATTGGAATTTGTTGTGTTGCTTCTGGCGATTAGCGCAGCTTTGAGTTGCCGGTGGAAGCTTTCGACCATGCTATTGGCTTGCGCATGGTAAACCGTTGTACGTATCCGATGTGAGTCAAGGAAGAACTCCTTAACTCGGTAAAAATCTTAGACTCAAATTGCGTATCTTGGTCAGTTGTGATGTTTAGGGGTACACCGAATCGTGATCCGTAATTGTTGACGAATGTTGTGGCTGGTTGCGGCCGACTTATTTGTCATGCAGTTGGCTTCGGGCCAGGGAGTGAAGCGATCGGCATAGGTGAGTAAGTAAGAATATCCGTTAGACGGAGGAAGTGGTCCTACGATGTCTATGTGGATATGTTCGAAACGACCAGGTGGAATTTCGAATTTGCCATAGGGTGATTTGGAGCGCTGGCATACTTTGGAGCGCTGGCAAGATAAACAAGACTGAGCCCAATTGTCGACGTCTTCGCTTATTTCGCTGTCGGTGGTGCGGGATAATGTGTCCACGACAACGTTTTCATATCCGGAAACATGTTGAATGTCCGACGTAAATTGCTTAATATAATCAAAGTGGCGTGATTGCCTTGGATTAAGTTCAGTTTTACACTGAATTGCTCTAGTCGGTGGTTTGTGGTTGGTGTAGATTGTAAAATCTCGACCCTCAACAAAATATCTCATGTGTCAAATCCAGAGTACTTCGTTTTGGCATCCGAGAGCTTTTATGAAAAGAATCACAGGGGTTCCCAACACTCGGTACATTACTATTGTAGTACAGCACCCACAGCAGTGTTTGATGCATCAGTGGTTAAGCTGAGCTTCGAGTCGCTTAGTGGGTGCGCCAGAAGTGTTATCTGGGCCAATCCAGATGTTAGTGACGTGAATGCGTGTTGACATTCGTCGGGCCAATAGAAGTTCTTGGCTGTCTTGGGCTTTTTGAGTAGTGTTGCCAGGTCTCGCTGCGCGACGATTGCAATTTTAATTAACTTCGGCATTTTCCTGATCCAAATGGATCGGATGAGGGTGTCTGAGATCGCTGTGCCTGCGAGTGTTTGGATGTGACGTAATGCCTCCGACGGTTTTCGGTCACCTAAATCTTGACCTGACAACAGAGATTCCAGTTGTCTTTCCGTGGATAGTGAAATGCGGTCTAACAATATGTCTTTTAATGCGTTGTAATGATTCTCATTTAGCGGTTTCTGGAGGAAGTCCGAAATGGTTTCACTAATGTTTGGCGAAAGTGACGATAGGGTATGCAAATACTTTTGTTTATCCGTTTTAATACCATGTAGATCGAATTGGATCTCTGCCAATTGAAACCACATATTGGGCTTTTTTGGCAAGAATGATTGTAAGTTCTTCCTAGATGCTGTGGCCGATACCTTGGGGGTGGATGAACTGCATCAGTTGTATCCATACCGGTCTCTCTTTCGAAGTTCCCCGGCGGTTTTACCATTACCATTTTAGATACAAATAATAAAAAATAAACACGTGGCAAATAAGCAATGGAGTCAAGCAACATCGTCATCGCCATTGTTTCGTACGGACTGTACCTTCTTTATTAAAACAGATATATTATCAACACCTTACTAAAACTCTCAAAAAAGATATGCAACACGATATGCATTCTTTCGTAAGTTGGTACACGTTCCAAAATATAAATTACTTATTACTTCATTGTAATCGTTAATAAATGTCAGATTTACATAAACAAAAAGTACGTGTCAAATGTAATACTAACTTATGGGGAATGTAATGTAATAAGAATTTTAACATTTAATTTTAGTTTTCTGACTACTGAAAAGCCGTAACATCAAACAGACAAGATATAGTTTTTGTTTTCTCGTTTTTAGGTAATTATTATCTATGTGACCATATGATCGAGCTGCAACAGCCATCGCCATAAGAACCGACAACGCCAACAATATCGTCAACCCCAACATTATATACATCCATTGTAGTTGTAAAATAACCGGACCAATAGCCGCCAACACCAGAATTTACATTAGCAACATAGCCGCCATCACATATGCTTTGCTCATCAACATCGCATCATTGTCATTGCCGGCATCATTATGGACACCAATCATTGTCATTGCCGGCATCATAATGGCCAGCCGGCGCAATAACAACGTCCCCACCATTCATTATCACGGCAAGCGACTAACATCAACAGCAACACCATTATCGCCCCACCATCACCATTATCGCCCCACAACATCGACAGCAATACGATCATCATCACCATTGCCTTTATCACAACAGCTGGTAGTGGTAACATCGCCATCCTGACTGCCTTCACCATCGTCATAGCCGTTATCATCACGGCATCATCATCGCCGTCATCGTCAGTCATCAATTTTTTCTCTTTCAATAAATTTTATTTTGTTTTATTTAAATGGCTAAGCAAAATTTCGCCGGCAAAGCGACCACCTCCCAGTCATTCCCCATCGCACTCTTCGCCGCCTTTTATCCGGCCACAATCGAGACTCACTTCGACTTTCCCACCCTCAGTCGAGACTCACGTCGACTTTCTCCGGCCACAGTCGAGTTCGGGACTGACCTCAAAGCGGCCTCTGCCAGCACTACTATGCAGGCCCCAAAACTGACTCCAGAGATCAGAATTGATTTTCTACCGACCCCATTCGCTGATACCAACCATGTTTCGAAAGGAGGCGAAATCACTTGTGTGGAGTCCTGCAGCGACTCACTTATGCTTGCTCCACTACAATGTATCACCCACATACATTGGTGTTTGACCTCACCCAACCAACAATGATATTACACGCATTCAACCAATGAACTACTGTCTCTTCCATATGAAGAAACAATACAAAATAAAATAAAATTCTTGAGATAAAATTATAAAATCGGTGGTTGCGTAGATTAATAACCCATCGGAGTAAGTTAAGTTTTTACTTACGAAAAAGGTGTATCTGTGTTAGTGGACAGAGATAATAATTGGCAAAAAGCAAATCGAGAACATTTTATGGCAGTCTAACTAATACATGCACATAAATATTGTGTACCAAAGAAAAATATTTGACGCACAGAGAAATAATTTCAATAGTTTGCCATTTTTATGGGAACGGTGTTTTTAATTTTGTATTTTATTACGGAAAATATTCGAAAAAAAATAATCCTGAATTAACACTAATACTTAGTTTTTTTTAAATAATTCTTGGTTATGTTTTTGTTTGCTGTTAGAATACTAAGCCAATTTTAAAGTTTGAAATTTTTATGGTAAAGTGTCATTATTTTCCTGTGCTAGTTGGACAAACTACAAGTGTGATAAGAAAGTAAAAAAGTGTGATATAATATTGTGATAATTTGTGATTAAACAATTATTTTGTCAATATTTAAAATTGATATCCTTTTTAAAAAATTGGGTCTATCCGATTCTTTGGGCAACAATTTTTCCACAAAGCGTTCGTTAAAGACCACTAAATTAACCATTTATATTTTACAAACGTTTTCCGTTATTGGGTATGCTTTCCTTAAATTTGGAGACTCCTTCCCCAATATCACAATTGGTCACGACAATATAAATTTTCTACTGTCACGTCGCCAAATCACACGCTCACAAAGCAAAGTTGCATTCGCCATTTTTCATCTTCGACCTTTAACAATTAGATACAATTATACATCTCTAGTATACTGTAAAATCCCTAAGAGCATCCACAATGTTCAAAATTTATTTTCTGAAAATTTGTCCCGTTTGTTCAGATCGCAATATTATGTAAGCAACGTGAGAATTGTCCGATATAATTGTTTTCTTTCTTCGTGCTTCAGTCTGGGCCGGGCTTCGCTGTTGACCATTTGAGAATACAAACCTATATTTGTGATCTATAATCGATTTCCCCTTTTAATGGTTGAAGATGAGATTGATCGTTTTTTGTTTTGAAGGAGAGAATTTTTTGTGATTTTTTTGGGTAGTTGATATTAATAATGTGCGGTGAAATGAATCAGATGTTCGATCTTGTTTATTAAATATTCAATATTACTAAAAATATTAATTATCAGAATACTAAAAGTGTACTCCAATTTATAATTTTTGTTTTTTTTAAATTTGATTTAATGGCCTCAGAACGTTATCTTGTTATTTTTCATATTGAGGTAGCAAACAAAAACAAAACAATAAACAGTGTCGTAAGTTACCAAGATAAACAGTAAATTAAAACGTTTGGTAATTGTTTCCGAAATTATTCGTGTACCTATTATTCGGGTTTTCAATTATATATTTTTTTATATAATGCCAAGTGATTAAAATGCGCTAGTTAAACAATATTAAGTAGTGCTAGTTCATCAAGTTTCTAGTGCATGGTGTAAAATCCGCTGATGTTATTGACAATCATTTTTCTTTAAATACATACACATATTTGAATTACTAGTAATAGCCAACCATTATTCTAGTTCTAAATTTGAATTATAAAATGTTAATCACAAAATTAAAATCATATTCCAATATTTTTGATTAATTGAAAACTCACGTGGAAGGTCATTCCTTTATATTGCCGTTTACTTCCAACCACGGTTTTTAAAACATTAGAAACCGTTTATTAATAAAATAATGCATTAATTTTTTTTTATTTTTACTTTTAGGGTCGGTGTTCGTTGCCCAGAGCGCTGCGGCCATTGAGGCCTATTGTAAATCCCTAGAGATTTTCTTAAGTGAGATATAGGTCTATATCCCTGATAAACGCCGTTACCTGCTCTTATCAAGTTGGTCGGCGTTAGGCCACTGGATTATGTGCAGGATAGCATCGCATGTGAATAGTAGGTGGGGATTATATATGTGTTCATATTCATCACCGATCGTAATCAGATGATGAAAAAACCCTTTTGCATCCCGCCCCTATCGGGATTCCAATCCGGTACCTCCCGATCCAAGTGCCGCAGCTTTAACCACTGCGCCGTTTGGCCGGTTAGCATTACTATTTATTATATTAATAAATTATGCTCCATAATACCTTATCGAAAGACAATAAATAACATTGAATAACTTTTATTAAAATTAAGCAATATAATCCATTCTAAAGTTCCACAAATTAAATGGGACACATGAATTGAAGCAAAAACATTTACTTATTCAAAAGTGCTGAACAAATAATAATAAAGCTAGTAAGCACATTTACAAAGGTCGCTTATAGCAAGAACCTACATATATTACCTACACAAATTAAACTACATATACGTATAATTTATCGGAATGTGTAAACCGATTAATTCTAGCAGCCATACGAGCTTACATTGCGGATGATCAAAGTCATTGGACATACACTTACCGGAGATTGAACATGCTCTGCGAAACGTAATTCATGAATCGACCCAGTTCTCGCCTCACTTTATCCTATTTGGCCAACATATCATTTCACATGACACGGAATATCGGTTGCTTCGAGAGTTAAACCTCTAAATGTCAAGATCTCATCCTTCTACATCTCAAAAAGGCTTATAATAAACCTGCGCATACCACCGTAGTGTTAATCGCGAATTTCTAGTGGGACAGATGCTCTTCGTAAAAAGTGATGATGCGCAGAAATTTTCCGCCAAATTTGTTCGTAAATTAATTGAGGCTAAAATTTTTAAAATAATTGGTAAGGTAGCATATGAACTGGAGAGAAATGGGAAGAACATAGGAGTATGTTTATTTATTTATTTATAGTATTTAATAAATAATTTAGTATTAAAAGGAAAAGCACACATGGAAACAAAGCAATCGAAACAAAAAAAAAATAATCAAGTTGCTTCCATTAGGCATAAAAACTTCTTAAATGTTTTCAAACAATTTCCACCTCATGCTTACACATTCTATTTTGAGCAGTAGCTCATTTACAATAAAATGTACAGAACGAGGTGAAATAATATTAAAAATTAATAATAATAAAAAAGTTAATAAAAATAAAAAAAAACTACGTATTGCCCATCAATCACGCCACTCCAAAAATTTTGACCTAAATAATTTTGCCGATCATAATCTCTTAATTTCCAATGGAATTGAATCGCAAAGGGAAACTCCCCTAATATAAAATGACTTGTTCAACGACCTACAAAAATTTTTAGCCGGAATCACGCTCGGAATATAACTACGTAATTATTAGAAATCTTTATTTTTCTAGCGTTATGGTATTTTAACTAAAAATTGCTCCAAACATCGAAACGGTGCCTATTTTGTTGGCTAGTTCAAAGTGTAGAACATGAGCGTCCTAATCTTAGGGATTCATGGCTACGTCGCCGTGATTTGTAACATATTCACGTGTTACAAGTACTGCCCTCCCCTACAGCTGTGTAATAATACATGTATGTATATGTATATTTGTGATCTATAATCGATTTCCCTTTTTTATGGTTGATGATGAGATTGATAGTTTTTGTTTTGAAGGAGACGATTTTTTTTTTGACTTTTTTGGGTAGTTGATAATGTGCGGTGAAATGGACCAGGGGTGCTATTCTTGAACCATTACGAAAACTTTCGTATTGCGAGTTAGTGTCAAAGTATTACGAAAACCCTAAAATCGTATTCATGAAATCGGATTACGAAAATTTTCGCAACGGAACGTTACTAAAATTTTCGTAATGGTTTTTTCGTTTCCCATTGCATTTCGTAATGAAATCATTTGGTTTTTTGTGTTAATTATATTGATAAGGATGTTCATAAAACTCAATTGTAGTGTTTTTTTATTCGCTCCGGATAGCTGCTATCGAGAGCCGTCATATGAAAAGTGGCTCCGGATAGCGCTCCGTATAAATAGGTAGAGCCAAATATTTTTTATATCAAGTTTTCGCTAAACAATTGAATTAAAAATGATAGTTTGATGTTAAATAAGTTTAGTTTACCAATAAATAGCGCGTCAAATTTAAATTTAGGCGTAGAAAAATGACGGCTCTCGATAGCAGCTATCCGGAGCGAATAAAAAAACGCGCTTAATATTTTCTATTCTCAATATTTTATAAAAAAGTGAAATCAAAAGCGTACCTTTTTTTTCTTTGTTTCACGTGTTCTTAAAAATATGTATTATTTATTTCGAGATAACGATCTACATAACTATGCATTCGGTTTTGTTTACTACCTAACTAGAATAAAACCATATTTTCTTCTAAATTTTTGTATTTACATGTCCTATACCCAAATCTTGGGATATTTTGTTAAATGCTTGACCACTTTCTAATTTTAAACAATACGTGTAAGGGTATGAGATTTTTTCGTAATTGACAATTGGCTATAGCGGACAAAAATGGAATATGTGATTCAATACAACAAAAATATGTTATTTAAAGCTATATTGCCTATTTAACTTTTATATTTATTTGTTAAAATTGTAATGATTGGAAATTAATTAATGCAATGTGTAGTTTAAAGTGTGATTTTATCATTCATTAAGTTCATTTGGAACAATTTTGTTTTATTATTTTAAATGCCCTGTCTTCAAACATTACGAAAATTTTCGTAATGCACAATATTTTCGTAATCGTAATGGTGAAATCATAAATGAGTATTCTTGAATCCATTACGAAAATTACGAAGAGAGGAATAAAAAACTAAGAAGATTTCGAAAGAGATGATTAAAAATGTTAGTTTAGTTTAGTTTTTAGTATAACTGAGAATATTAAGCGAAGCGGACGCTTTCTTTACTTAAAAATTAAAATTATAAATTGTTGTGAATTTTTGTCAATAATGGCTTATTTATTTAATATTAAATTAAATATATTAAAAATGATTGTGTATGCTACTTTTTCTTTTAAAGGGAAAATTACTTCGGTCTAAAAAGACCAATGTATTGAAATCTTGTCAAAAATGGCCAAAAATTTGTTTGATCCAAAATCATTTATCTCGACGTTTTGAAAGTCCTTGAGTCCGAAAAAGAAAAAAAAAAAATGTCTGTCCGTCTTTCTGGACGTCTGGATGTCTGGATGTCTGTACCCATGATATTTCGAGAATCGCTTATCCGATTTAGAATTTTTTTTTCCAAAAATCTGTTTTTATGGTACGGCGGTACATATGATTGTATGATGGCACGATTGAACGATAATATAATGTTATGTCGTGTATGATGGCATGATGGTTTGATGGTATGGTATTCCGATGATATGATCCTATGCATTGCCACTACATAAAAAGCCATGAAAAAAAAAACTTGTAGTGGTGTTAAGGCAATAACGATTTTTATTTTCCAATGGAACGTAAACACAATCATATGGGATTTTGTGTTGCCTTTATTTTCAATTTTTATTGATAAATAGAAAAAATTTTAAATTAAATACAATCTGTTTCGTCGGCAAGTGACCCCTTGTGTGTTGGTGATAGCTTTTCACATTTTCCATCATATCTCCCAAGTTATGGGCTCGATTTTAATTCTGTTTGCGGTTTTTTAAAGCCTATGAGTCACTTTATTGGTTAATTTGCACACTAAGCCAGGTTTTTGTAAAGAATGTAACAAATTATGGGAAAATCACATTTTTTTACTTAAACGATTTTTTTATTTTAAAAAACCTCTACTTTAAAAAAAAAATGAACTGTAAGTCGAAAAAATGTCCCACATGGTTATTTTATTTATAATTATTAAAACATTGTTACTACCTAACTCATAAAATATTCGAATACCAATTTGTCGAAAAAATGGCGTTTGTAGCCGTTTAGGTATAGTAATGATATCTAACCAAATCTTTTAAATGATCGAAAACTCAAATTGATAAGTAATAATAAATAGTTCAGTTGTTCGCTAACCGATCGTGTGACACTATGTTCTTTCAGTGTTCTGTGTTTTAACAATTTTAAGTTTGTGCGATAATTAAAATGACAGTTTGTGTTAAGTAAACGCTTAATCATTACAATGACACATTTGCGTGATCTACCACCTTCTCATGTAGCCGATATGCATTTTGTAAACCTGTTCTGTAATAGAAATGCACGCGTTGCTGTCGAAAAATACAGGCGTCGATATCCAACAGGCCAGTACTTGGGTATAGGACATTCATTGCAATACATCGACGTTTTTCCGAACAAGGATTATTCCAACAACAACACGAGTCCAGTGAATATTACGTATACGTTGGAAGAGGATTTATTACGATTAATACGCGCTGACCCTACGACAAGTATCAGCCGCCTGTCTATTAGATTAGGCATATCGAGGTCAAGAAGGCCTTAATCCTTATCACTTCCGTCGTGCTCAACATCTAGGAGATGTGGACCATCGTGCCAGATCAGTGTTTTATAACTGGATGATTTCACAGCAAAGAAGTGATGTCAATTTTATAAGGAGAATTTTGTGGACAGATAAAGCTACTTTCACCAGGGCGGGTATAACAAATTATAGAAACCTCCATGTTTGCGCCGTCGAAAACCCAAACGTCGTAACGGAGACAGCTTTCCAGAGCCAATTTGATATAAATGTATGGGCGGGAATGATCCACGATTAACTTATCGGACCTTACGTGGTAATAAACAGGCTTGATCAACACGTATTATTAGAATTTTCAGGAATCACGTTGTGAAACAATTCAAATTAACCTTTGCATTGTTTCATTGATTTGAATCATTTGCATCTTCTATGTACGGCAGCCTCCTCAAATGATACTGATTACAGCGTTAGTCAAATTCAATTTAATTTTGTTTTAATTGTTTTTGTTGCGGATGTTTTTTTTTTTTTTGGGAATGAGATCGGAGAGGGACAGTCTGGTGATTGATATCAATGTGTAAAGGTGTTTATGATAAAAAAAAGGAAATAAAAAATATGTATAAATTATGGTGAAACAAACACGAAATAAAAGTAAGTTAAATTTATAAAAAATTAGTAAAAAGTTAAAAGATTAAAATTAACAAAAAAAAAAACAATTAAAGATTAAATGTGTGTATGTGTAACCACAGACGATATATTTAAATAGTGGAAAACATAATTAATTAACTAAAAAAAATTAATTAAAATTAAATCGAACAATTCTTGAGGCATTATTGTAACCGCCATTAAAAAAAAAAAAACTTTAAAATTGTTAAAAATTAATTTTTGTGAACAATAAAAATTTACAAAAAAAAAAAACAAATACTTAAATGTTAATAACCATTAACAATAATTAATAATCACCTAAATGTTAGGTTGTTTCTTAATGCCGAATTTATAAATAAATATACTGTTTTGGATATTGTCATTGAATGACAAGTTTTTATTTCTTCACTTTGCCATTTGGGTTGGAATTCCGTAAAAGAAAAGGAGAGGAGAGGCGCAAGGACGAGCAGATTTTGGAGAGAATATCGGGTGATCGCGTGTGGAGGAAGCGGAACGTTAAGTATTTTTATTTTTGTTTATGATTATAATGTAATTTTTTTTTGGCGGAAAATTCATTTTTTTGTGCGTTGCTCTCTTATAAATATTACTTAATTTATTTGGATTAAATTTTTTTTATGCTTTGTAAATCGACGTGATATATATACATACATGCACACATGATCTACATACAAACATAAATCAGGTTAAGGTACTATATTTTGGGCAACTTTATTATAATATTTTTTCTTGTTTGTTTTGGTGTTCACCATCGTGTTTTTTTTTGCGGGTGATATTTTACAACCCATAATGTGTTAAACAAATTTTCAGGCGGGCATTGAGACGTGATGACGGAAAGTGTTGGTAATCCGTAGTTTATTTCTAGCAGTTTTCATGACACCGCGAAATATTTTTTTGTTGACCCACGACATTTTTTTTGTTTGTACCCTCTACCAGACTGAGCTGGGCAAAATAGAGTAGCGGTTGATCATTTTTTTTGTGGCAATTTTGGTCATCAAACCAAAATTGTTACAGTTGTCATGGAAAAAGTGCTATTGTTGAGGAGAAGGCGAATGCAGCTGCAATTAGATGGAGCTCCAGCACATTTTGCAAAGATAATACGTGATAATTTGAATGAAAATTATCCACGGTGGATCGGTAGAGGAGGTCCTGTAGCCTGGCCGTCAAGGTCCCCTGATCTTACGCCCCTAGATTTTTATTTCTGACAGCAAGAATTTTCGCTGCTGCAGAAGAAGCAAGAGGCAACCCTTAACAATTGCGTTGGACAACAACTAGTGTGATCAGGAGAGCCCTTGCTTGTTTACAAGAGAGTGGAGAGCATTTCGAACATGTCATTTAATTATTTAATTAAAAATGTTTAATAATTTGTAATAAAAATTGTTTTTATTGATTATTAATAAAACAGTATTATTTTATTACTTTGACTTTAATTTAAACATCTTTTTTGGTTAATTTCCCTACTTTCTATAGGTGATTTTTGCGCGGTATTTTTAAGAGTTAGCTAGTAGCAAAGTTTTGTCAATTTGTAGATATTATGCTTTAGATTAATAATAATAATTAAAATAATTAACTTAATGGGACATTTTCACGGTTTACAGTTCAGTTTTTTAAAAAGTAGAGGTTTTCTTTAGTAAAAAAAATGTTATTTTCCCGTAACTTTTTACATTCTTTAAAAAAAACCTAGCTAAGTGCGCAAACTATCAAATAAAGTGACTCATAAACTTCATCTTTTCAAAAACCGCAAACAGAATTATAATCGAGCCTATAACTTGAAAAGGAGACACCCACTTTAAAGGATTTTTTGCGATAATTTTACTTAAATATACCGAATTTTCCCGTCGGTCACTTGACCACATTGTATAGCTTGCAGCTTGCCCACAATTTTAATTAAAATTAATAAAATTTTAATTAACAATTTTGCATTTTAGTAAATTGATTTTTAGGGAAATTTAGGAAAATCGTTAGGCTTCGTGTTTTTTTTAAATTTCTTTTCGTAGATTACTAGATTAGTTTTATTATAAATAATGGCTGTTTATGTAGTAGCATTGGTAAAGTAATAAAACTAATCTAGTAATCTACGAAATAAAATTGTAAAAAAAAGCACGGAGCCTGACGATGTTTGAGAATAAAAATCAGTTTACTAAAACGCAAGATTGTGAATTAAAATTTTATTAATTTTAATTAAAATTGTGGACAAGCTGCAATTCGATATATTTAATTTAAAATTATTTATATTTATCAGTAAAAATGTTCATTTAAATTGAAAATAAAGCCAACACAAAATAATTCCCATATGATTATGTTTACGTTTCATAGGAAAATAAAAATCTTTATTCCCCTCTTTATATTGGCGATTTGACTTTTGTAGACTGATTTCACGGCTATTTATGTAGTGGCATTGTCCTATGATTCTATGACGATATGATTTTAGATCGTATTGTCGTACGATATTATTATGTTATGATGGTTTGATTGTATGACTTTACGTACCATTAGTATTAGCCGCCTCTGACGGTATATCAATCCAATTCCAATTACAACACGCGACATTTAAAAATACATCCCAAACTGTCCATTAGTATTGTAGCTATTACCCTTATTTTTAAGAAAATAATAAACATACCACAAGCAAATAGGTACCCTTTTTTGTGGTAATAAAATAATAAATATTTATCGAAATGTAAATACATATTATTTTTAACCATCAACAGAAATTATTGAGTTTTATGAACGTCTTTGTATGAATATAGGTAATTAAAACAAAAATCTAAATGATTTCATTACGAAATGCAATAAGAAACACAAAAACCATCCGAAAATTTTAGTAACGTTCCGTTGCGAAAATTTTCGTAATCCGGATTTCAAGAATACCATTTTAAGAACTTACATTTTCATCTTCTCTCTCGAAATTTTATTATTTCTTTTTGCCTCTCTTCGTTATATTCGTAATGGTTTCAAGAATACTAAATTATGATTTCACCATTACTATTACGAAAATACCATTACGAAAATTTTCGGTTACGAAAATTTTCGTAATGTTTCAAGAATAGCACCCCAGATGTCCGATCTTGTTTATTCAATATTACTGAAAATAATAATTATCAGAATACTGAAAGTGGTGAAATTTATAATTTCTGTTTTTTTATTTTTTATTTGTTGGCCTCAGAACGTTATCTTGTTATTTTTGATATTAAGGTAGCAATAACAAAAACAAAACAATAAACAGTTTCTTAAGTTGCCAAGATAAACAGTGAATTAAAACGTTTGGTAGCTATTGATTGATTGATTTCAATGTACGATCAAGCATTAAGCAAGTCTCCCGTATTATAAATGCGAATACCACACCACTATACACGACACCATAACTCTTCCTCACCAAGGAAATATGTACCATCAATTAAAGAAAAGCGCCACATCGATAACCACATAAGTTTAATAGTGTGATATCCACCCCTGGCCAGGCAGCCATCGTACACCTTTTTACATATAACAAAATCGAGTGATGGGAAAGGAATGTTAGTGAGGATTGACTCGGCCCGGTTACAGACACCTAATAAAGCCGATAGTTAGTGTTTTTTTTACATAACAAAACCGAAGGATTGGATAGAATTATTAGTAGGGACAGACTCGACCCGGTTGCTGATACCAAAGCGATCGATAGTTAGTAAATTATTAGTATTATATATAATAAATAGGTTAGCACAAGACAGCACAATCTAACTACAATATTAGATGATCATTTCTCTGGAATCCAGGGCCGGATACTCAGGACTCCGTAAATCTAAATCAAGACTTTAAAAATTATTAATGTTGTAATGTCCCCCTGTCCGCCTTTCAATTTACCTGATAAAATATTTAAGAAAATTTAAAATTACTATGCTAAGATTACAAAAACAGCGCTTATTTTATTTTTCATGGTCCTTCTATATCTAATTAATTAATTATTACATACTGCAACAAGAATAAAAATAAACGTTAAAAACCATTTTAAACATAAAATTTTACTTAAAACTAATCAGAAATTTCCTACCGATCAAGAAAAAGAGAATAAATAATTAAAAATTCAATTATTTTATAAAATTTATAATAAATAATTTAAAAATGATAATGTTACAGCACCACAACAGCCTCAAATCATCAATAATTCAGTTAGTACTATAAGTATATCAAGAATTAACAAATAAAATCAATATATAATTTCCCAGGCAACTCTGAAAACTAATTTTAATTAATAAATCACCATAATATCAAAGTAAAATCTATTAAAATCCCATATTAAAGATTGATTCTGGAACTATGCTATATTATGAAAATTAAATTTTTTATTAGCAAATTAAGGAAGAGAAACCTTTAAATATTTTTAAACTAAATTAATTAATATCTATTAATGAGCAAAACACAATATATTCATGGCCGGGCAATAACAAATCACATGTACCCGAATTACGCAATCAAAATACAAATTACAATTTGTAATTTGTATTTTAATTACTCATTCTCCAAGTAACAGTATCCTGTATTTTAATTACTTAAATTCTAAGTAATTGTAATTTGTATTCCAATTACCTCAGTTCTACATCTTGATTTCATCGGCCAATTTACTACCGATGTACAACACATCTACGGCGTAAATACGTCGTAGCAGATACCCTCTCACGTATTAATCAAATTTCAATGCCCAAAAGTATTGATTATAGAGCAAAAGCGGATGCTCAAACCAAAGATAACGAATTACGAGAACTTTTGAATAATAATTCAAAGACTTCAGTCATTCGTAAGCCAATACCCCTAAAATTCAACTCAAACAAAACTATTTGTTGTGATGTTTCATCCGGTATATCAAGACCTTTTATTCCACTAAGTTTTCGGAAAATTGTTTTTGAATCTTTACATAATTTATCACATCCGGGCATACGAGCTTCAGTGAAACTTTTAACTAAGAATGTTATATGGCCCTCCATCACAGAAGATTCAAGAATAATGGCTCAAATTGTATACCATGTCAAAAATCAAAAATTTCAAGGCATACACATTCACCTCTCGGTACATTTGTAGTTGCATCGCGAGGCTTTTCTGAAATTCATATTGACATCATTGGTCCATTACCAATTTCTGGAAACAATTGTTATTGTGTGACGTTAATAGATGCTTACACACGTTCGGCTGAGGCGATTCCAGTTCCGGGCATTACTACTGCCTCGGTCGCATTCGCTGTGTATTCTGTCTGGATAACTAGATTCGGCGTCCCTGATTTCATTGTAACTGACCAAGGAGCACAGTTCGAATCTCTTTTATTTACTGAGTTATCGAAACTATTGGGATTTCTTCACAAGCGTACTACAAGCTACAAACCTAAATGTAACGGAATGATAGAACGGTGGCATCGAGTGTTAAAATCCGCATTAATGTGTCATGGCAGAACGGGCGGGAGCAGCATACTTCCGCTGATTCTACTGGGATTACGGACTACCTATAGTACTGAACTGAAGACCACGCCAGCAGAACTTGATTACGGAAGCACAATACGAATACCAGGACAGTTTTTTGACCAAACCACGGACAACAAAATTCCACAAACAGAGTTCGTACAAAATTTACAAAAACAGTTCGAGGAAATTAAACCGACTCCAGCTTCCAGACATTGCACCGACAAAATGTTCATTTCGAAAAATTTAACGGATACAACCCACGTTTTTCTACGAACGGACACGGTACGGAAATCCTTAGAGTCACCATACACTGGACCACACAGAGTAATAAACAGGAACGGAAAAACATTTACCATCGAAATTAACGGCAACCACAACAAGGTGTCAATGGACAGACTTAAACCATGCCATTCGGAAAACACCCTTGAAAATACTAACGCTACTCAAGACTACGAATCTACTTTGAACGGACAGGGCGACAACAAAAACACCAGCACTCGCAAAGTTTCCTTCGATTTACCGGGCAAAACCCCAACAATTGTAAAAATAACGTACACGAGAACAGGATGACTCATTAAAACACCATCCAAATTTAGGAATTAACGAAACAGGTACTTGACCTACGCATAATTGTTCGGAGCGTGAATTCTCACTGAATTTACAGAAAGGGGAGTAATGTGGCGTCATGGTTAAAATGGTAGATGGTTTGTTCGCGCTAAATTATTTTAAATCAAAGCTCAAAGAATTATGGAAAAGCGGAAACTTCGTTTTCCCTGGAAGTTTAGTTTTTTCCTTTTAGAAAATATTGCATTATATAAAAATTCAGTTAGTAAAAAATCATACACCAGTTTGTAACAAAAATATATGTATCAGACTAATTGATACCAGTAAACAATATTATTATTATATAAATGAAATTAGTGAGTCAGTTTATAAAATTAATTTAAATACCGAACTATTTATTATTAAAAAATAAAAATGTTTGACAGATGAGTTATTTGTTTTTCTTTTTTGAATTTCTTTGTTTTCGTTTGTTTTTATTTTCGTGTTGTGATTTGTGCGACTTTTTTTGGTTGTGAATTTGCGAACTCAAAAAATAATTATTAATAATAAATCTATAATATTTTTTCTAAAATGGATAATAATAATAATAATTTTGATGATTATGATAATTTAATTGAGTACGTCGGAGGAGAAACCGATCTATCAAAGGCAGATGTCCCAGGTAAATTTGCTTTTATTTATTTTATATATATTTAGATATGAAATGCATATTAGATTATTCTGGATCATAGGCAGATAATTTTTACAGCAAAATCTTCCACTTGGACCAAAAATGAAACGTTACAGCTCATTGCGACATACGATGAATTTAAGGAAACTTTCAATAATGTGAAACAGCGGAAGCATGCCTGGGCCATGATATCTACTCAATTACAGGCGCTTAATGTGATGGTGAGTAAAAATGCATTTTAATTTTTAAGTATAAAATAACATAATTATAAATTTTGTTATTTTCAGAAATCAACTACGGAGTGCTCAAATAAATGGAACAATTTGCAACGCACGTACAAAGCGGTAAAAGATAATAAACATAAATCGTGACGTGGGCCAATTCGTTTTGAATTTTTCAACCCAATGGATGAAATATTAGGCAAAATGACAGTAACGCTGACAGTGGGAAAAGTGTGTCCATTGGTCTCTCCACACCTTCAGTCGAAACGATTCCTGATTTAAATATTTAAATTTAGCGGAAAATTCGGAACCCACCCCTAAAAAAAAACACAAAAAGAAAGCGACTAAGTGCGAAAGATCAATATTATAAATTGAAAATCGAACGTCTGGAAAAGAAGGAGAAGAGGGAGGAGGAAATTATTAGTATTGAAAGACAAAAAGTTGAAATTATGAAGGAGTTGGTTAATAAAATATAATTTTAAATATTAACTAGTTTAGTGTTAACTAGTTTTAAGGTGGTTTCTAGTTTTTAAAATTTTATTGAAATATATTTGAAACCAAGTTTTATTTAAAAATTTTATGTATTTGGATCAATAAACATTCATTTTAAATAGTATTAATCGAGTTAATTACTGTTTGGGAAAAGTTGAAAAAAACCTTGCAGCCTTCTATTTGTTGCTGTAGAGGTATCTTCAGCAGTTTCAATATGGTGTGCCTGATTTTCGTTCTCGTTTGGAAACTCGATTTCGTCGTGTGTCGCCATACATATATTATGGAGGACAATTGCGCTCACTGTGGCCTTTATTATAAATGATCGGCTTACATACTGGAATTCTCGTAATCTGCGAAACCTTCCCTTTAGCATGCCAAACGCGTTTTCCACTTTTACTCTTAGTGATGAATGGATATAATTAAACCGAAGTTGTTCTGATGTTAAAGCGCCATTGTCTTTGAAAGGCGGTACTAGCCAATCCTGGCACATATATGCCGAGTCACCGAGCAGAAAATATCCGTACATGCAGGAAGGATTTTCTCGAACAGCCTGGTATAAGCCAGACTTTCTCAATAATCTTGAGTCATGCATTGACCCCGGCTCGCCACAGTAAACATCAATAAATTCCATATTTTAATTTACAACGCCTTGCAGTAGTACACTGGAATATCCTTTTCTATTAATATAGTCGTTATCCTTTCCGACGTTAGGTATCGTAATGTGGGATCCATCAATGCAACCCAAAACGTTCCTTAAGCCCCCTTTATTAAAAAAAAATATGCTCATTGACATTGGCTTGCTCTTTAACCATTTTAAACATAAAATTTTACTTAAAACTAATCAGAAATTTCCTACCGATCAAGAAAAAGAGAATAAATAATTAAAAATTCAATTATTTTATAAAATTTATAATAAATAATTTAAAAATGATAATGTTACAGCACCACAACAGCCTCAAATCATCAATAATTCAGTTAGTACTATAAGTATATCAAGAATTAACAAATAAAATCAATATATAATTTCCCAGGCAACTCTGAAAACTAATTTTAATTAATAAATCACCATAATATCAAAGTAAAATCTATTAAAATCCCATATTAAAGATTGATTCTGGAACTATGCTATATTATGAAAATTAAATTTTTTATTAGCAAATTAAGGAAGAGAAACCTTTAAATATTTTTAAACTAAATTAATTAATATCTATTAATGAGCAAAACACAATATATTCATGGCCGGGCAATAACAAATCACATGTACCCGAATTACGCAATCAAAATACAAATTACAATTTGTAATTTGTATTTTAATTACTCATTCTCCAAGTAACAGTATCCTGTATTTTAATTACTTAAATTCTAAGTAATTGTAATTTGTATTCCAATTACCTCAGTTTTTGAACTTTCTTATTTAAATTTTTATAAGGCTTATTAAAATTTGGTTCCACAGTCATCAGCATAAAACCCAATCTTAATAATCTTGTTTCTAATGATACGTTTTTTCACTAAATGAATTTTGTCAAATCAAATTTAACAATTTACAAATGTAAAGTAATTGGAATTTGTATTACAAATGACAACTCAAAGCAATCGTAACCTGTATTTTAATTACTCCACTCGAAAGTAATTGTAATTTGTATTTTAATTACTGAGTTTGCTGCAATTCGGGAAAGTACTTTAATTACTCAGTGTATTGCAATTTACCCAGCCATGAATATATTACATACAAGTATTTCAAAAATTAACATTTTATGAAATTGCCTATGTAAACTCTCCCACTTCTAAGCTAAAATTCTAAAAGAATGTTTAAAAATTTTAAATTGTTAAGTTATAATTTAAATTCACAACACTTGTTCCATTAGTTACCATTCTCCTGTAAATAGTTAATTAATTGTTTACCTACTGCAACTAGATTTAAAAATAAAAAGTTGAAAATATTTAACCATACTATTAAATTTAAACTAATCGGCAATTTCCTACAAATCTGTAGGAAAATGAAATGAAATTAATTATTTATTTATAAAAGTATATAATATAATTTAAATGCCAGAACTCAGGATTTTATAAATCTAAATTAGGACATCAAAAAAATTATTATTATTATTGATATTTTAATTTATTAATCTAGTTGACATAATTAAAATAAAACAAAAAATCAAAAACTACGAAATTTATTATTTATTATAAAACTTTTACTCCGTTTATGGACATATTATCCTGCAAAACTACAAAACTAATCGATGTACTATACAAGCAAAATTGACGTTTACGTGTGAAAAACTGCAACCTAAAACTTCAATCATATTCTATTAAGTTAATAATTAAGTTCGATACATTTAGCCTTTCGAAAATGTTTTCACATAATTCCACCTCGTTCACCATCTTTTAATCGGAATTTGGCATGCATAAATGAATACGTCATTATGTGATGCAAACCAAAATCACAACTCAACTTAAATCAACACTTTCAAGTTAGCATTTTATTTATATGGTTTAGTTAATTTATAGCCTTTTCACATTAATTAAATAAATTTAATAATTTAATGCATTTTATAATACCCTATAAAAAATAAAATAACTCATATCTAAAATAAATCCATCCCATATGAATTATCTAAGGCGGATTCCAATTCGACTCAAAACTTATTTGATTATAAAAAAATATAAAAAACCTATTTGAGTCGAATACCCTAAAATTTCGTTGTGTTTGTACAGTTAATGTTTTATTAAGAACATTATAGTTGTAACATGAATACAAAAACAAAAAGAGGGGAAATAACAAAATAAAATAAAAACAACAGATTTGTATGTACTGAACCACCAACACACATTAAAAGCAAATATCTCTACAATCTTCCATGTGCGTAGCAGAAGACTTATCATGTTTTCATTATTTTATATACAGCTAATACCATAACAGCGCACATACAAAACAATCCTGATCTATATATCAAGATATAGAAAAATATTGGGAACAACTATACCAACACCCACAAAAAGTCTCTCTTTTTTGTTGTTGTTGCTTAACTAATACACAGCAAAAACCAATAATAAATAGTACATTTCCCTAATAGAATCCGTGTAAAGAGTGAATGAGGCGGCCTGTACAAACATTTCGTTGGCTTTGTCATGTATCAATTTTCAAGAATGTATTTCTGTCTATTATACTTTGTACATAACATAAAAACCAAGAACCAAAACCATACTCCCACAAAAATGTTTATATGTATGTATGTATAAACACCTTTGTTTGGCTTGCAAGAACGCATTCAATTATGCGTAAATATAAAATCGAATATGAAATTAACTACGACGTATGTTAATTTACGTTAAAAACTATTTTGATACGATCCAATTATTAGGTTTTAGTAATAAAATCCATGTACAATCACACACACGTTAAAAACATGCACCCAATAGAAATCAATAGTTTTGATTTCTTTATCTATAAATATAAAACATTGCCTGATAAATGCATCCCGGCGGATTGCATTTTCCAAAATTACACTTTAAATTATTTCACTTCCACTTTAATTATTAATTCACTAAAAACTGAATTAAATAGAATTAAAATTATAATTATAATTAAACTTTATATACTACATAGACTACATAAATAAAACAAAATAAAAATAAAATAAAATTAAATTTTTGAAGAGGATAGAAAAAACACGTCTATCCTCTTTGACGAACATTCGCTCACCCGTCGTGAATTAAAACGTTTGGTAGCTGTTCCGAAATTATTCCTGTACCTCTAATTAGACAATATTAAGTAGTGCTAGTTCATCTAATTTCTAGTGCATGGTGTAAAATCCGCTAAGTGATGTTATTGACAATTATTTTTCTTTAAATACATATGTGAATTATTACAGCTATTATATGCTACCAGCAAAGTATTTTAGGTAAATTTGGAAATTTAAATTCCATATTACACGATGATCTATTCATTTTGTTTAAAAGACACGTAGGGAACAATTGTTGGAATTTGGAAGGTCTATTATCCGTAGAAAAGTACTTCTTCGAAAAGTTCGGCATTACCTCGGAAAATAGATTAACCAATTTAAATTACTCCCTTTTGTTAAAACGACCCTTCCGCAATGCTTCAATCGACTTCAAATTTTGCGAACAGGTAGATAATAAATTGTCAAATTTATCATCAACATAAGAAAAAAAACGTCGGTCCTGTTTTTGAGAAAATCTGTTTGACAGTTTTCTCTTCCACAGCAACCCCCTATATTCTAGACTTAACTGGACCTAAAAGTTAACGCCAACTGCTTATTACTCAAATCTACCTTTGTACAAAATTTCGACTAAAACTATCAATATTTATATGAATGGGATGCAAACAAAAATAATAAAAATGTATGACTGGAAGGACGGAAAGATGGAAGGACGAACACGACATTTTCCTAAACGAGGTTTGGGTCTTGTAACCTAATTCATCGAGAAATGTAAAATTCTGGAACAAACTTTTTTCGCGATTACAATACTTAGCAAATATAACTTCGTTTTAGTGGGAAAAGTAAAAATAATTGATCAATACTATATTCAGTAATACTATATTACTACAGTAAAAACTATATTGTAAGAACTAATTGTAAAAACCTAAAACAATGGATAAGTACGGTAAGTTTGCATGAAATTATATGTGTAGGTTAAATTAATTAACCTAATTCTGTAAATTTTGTTTGATGACGGGAAATATTTAATCTCACAGTGTGATAAACCGAATTTTTATTATAATTTTGTTTTCAAATTATTTGTGATAATATTTATTTTGATGTCTTGTTAATTTTAGTCATTTGTGAAATATTTTAATGAAAAATTACATTAATGGAACAGTTGAAAACCAAATAAATTCATGGTTTTGAACCATTTGATTGTTTACTTTCTTAAATTATTACATTAATCTTATGATTCAATATATTTAAGAAATTTGCCTGCAATCAGATACTACAACTGTTCGCGATGTTTTACCAGATTGGCTACCGAAACCTTCAATTTTTTGAACAACATCCATTCCATCAACAATTGCTCGAAAAACATCATGACGGTTATCAAGCCAAGTCGTTTTTGAATTTGTGACAAAGAATTGGGAACCATTTGTATTTGGGCCAGAATTGGTTATTGACAAAATTCTAAGTCGGGTGTGTTTTAGAGTGAAATTTTCATCTTCGAATTTCATGCCATAGATGGATTTTTCTCCAGTACCATTGTGATTGGTAAAATCACCTCCTTGGCACATACAATTTGGAATAACACGGCCGAAAGTAGACCCTTTATATCCAAAACCTTTTCACCGGTGCAAAGGGCACGAATGTTTTTAGCTGTTTTTGGAACTACATCCGACCGGAGTTCCATTGTAATGCGACCAGCTGGAGCATTATCGACGACCTTATCAAAATATACACGAGGTAAACCCATTTTTATTTTTTTACTGCGAAACTCTCTTATATGCACCACAGACGTTGATTGACTTGAAGTTATAATTTTATCGAATGAGTTTTATAACCCGCCGTCATCCTCAGAATGAGAAGGTTTGAATGGGTTAACTAACGTACAGGTATGTGTATAAAACTAGATGCTGAACCGGAACTTGATGTGGGCTATGCAACGGTCACATCAACATCTACGCAGAATTTGGAGCCCTGCAGCGGTAAAATATAATTTTATTTAACTCATTTTTTGATCGCTGATAACCGATTCTGGTGTTAACATGCCCGCGGCCCTAATATCTGTGTACTTTAAAACGAAGAACACACAAAAACACCGAATCCAGGATATATCTATACAGTAAATTAGTAATTATGAATCTGTAATGTATAAATGTATTATTAAATTTAAAAACTATATGGAATGAACTATATGGACATTTAATAATTAAAGTTAATGTTTAAAATAAATTTAATAATTTATTTTAAACATTAACTTTAATTAAGAACAAATAAAATGTACAATTTAAATTCAATAATAAGTTGATAAATTTGAAACTAAATTAATGGCGGTAACAAATGTATAATTGAAATTCAGTATCAATTGCCTATACTTTAAAACTAATTATTGAATGAAAATATAACATCTAATTGAGCTTCAATTTTATTTGACAATTTCAAATCAATCGTTAAAATAAAAATAATTGATAACTTTGAAATGAATATAGAAATGAAAATTCAAACTAACCAATAATTGTAAAATCTGAAATTAACCATTGAACCAAAAAGATACTGTCCCGATATGAAAATAAATGATTGAACTAATAAACAAGATTTAATTGATTATGTTAATGTTAATTGATAAATTTCAAGATTGATTATAAACCACAATGAACAATCATCAAAATTTAAAATGTTTTCAAATTGAACAATAATTAACATCCGATAATTAAATAATATTTAAAATTTAAAAGCGATGTATTAATTGAAATTCAGCGCCAACAGTTAAATTTTGAAATTAATTAATGACTAAAATATAATGTTGAAATAACCTCTAATTTAATAGGTCAAGTGATATTACATTACAATACCATTTTGAATTAAACATGGTAAATAAACTAATAATGAGAAAAAATAAATATTAATAAAATTGAAATGATTGTCTAATTGGGAATAAAATAATTACTGATGAATTTGAAATAAATCATTAAAATATTATAGAACTACAGCAAAACATTTCCGGTCGGAAGATTCGGGTTACTGGCCTGAATGATTTTCAAAGCCCCGTCCGGGCTAGCTGGTTCGGATGGTAGCCATACACGTGCCCTCGGCCTGCTGGGAATTTCCTCCCGGCTAACTGCCGCAAGCTTTGCGCCTGGCCACACCTCCTCTACTTTGGCTATAGCCTTTTTGTACAGATCCACAGATCTAGAGTCCGAGCATGCAGTCATCTTTACACGCCCTTGATACCATCCCGCATCTCTGCAGGATGGGGGTGGTCCCGGATTTTCACCCAGGACCTTTAAAAAGACACGGTTGAGTGCATTATACACCAACCTCCATTTTTCCGCCGTGATGCTCCCATCTTCTTGACTTTCGTCAATGACGGCTAGCATCAACACATGCTCCCTCAGGACCTCGCTGAACAGCTTTGTCCCTGAGTTGGAGCTCGGCTTCTTTTCAGTCACCAACTTGGCCCGCTTGCTGTTGACTACTTCCACCTCGTCCTGGGACCGCTGTCTTTTCGGCATATGGTCCCTTTCCGAGCTTCCGCAGCCCACAGTGCTCCTTGCCCAAGCTACTAATCTTCTTTGCTCTTCCGTAAGCTGCCCCTCGGGGGTCGCAGCCCACTTCTCGAGAATTCGGAGCGCCGAGCGGCGATTCCTGTATCGCCTTTTCGCCGGAGGAATGTCTCTCGTCCCACTCCCCTGTGCTGCGTTGGTATCGCTAACTCCCGGGACTTGTGCCCTAGAGTCAACCACCTTTGCAACCTTAGAGGCCCCACCCGTCTGGTTCGAGGTACCTCCCTCCGCTGACACCGGCTTTTGAGGAGAGCCGGTGCCCTTTGTTTTTGTTTTTGATCTATTCATTGGATTCCCACGAGTATCGGAGAAATAAAGGTCCGCCTGCGCAGAGATCCGTATACGCAGGTAAGGCTAATTACAACTGGAGGTCGCCAGGTATCCAGAGGGCTCCGTTAGCGACTGGGCTTTGTTAAATGGGCCCCCAGCCTAGTTGACCATCAGCACGGGTCGCTTAACGCCTTAATCCAGCCCATTCGGCTCGCTAGCACCCCGGCCTCCCTGCACCCCCTTCCTTCCGCCCATTCTCTCCCCCATTCACCTAATCACATGGAGAGCCCAATCCAATGGGATCCATTCCATTCACCGGGTCACCCGTTTATAGGGTCCCCCACTCATCACCCGCGAGGACGTGACGCCCAGTCCGCCGTGGTTAATGGTCGATGGTTTTCTGGCGCCATCTGTTCGCCTTTCCATGCTGGGCATCATAGGCACTCAGAATTTGATGAACTGAGGTTAACCACTCCCCAGTTCCCTGAGACTCTCCCCCCAGCTGGACTGCGGTTGGGGGCGGCTTATTTAATTCACCGCTAACCTACCTATCGATAGGTCGTCCACTATCCACCACCTGTGACCCCCCCGATAGCTGCAGTACGCCACCTACTCTACGCTTCGAGAAGCGATTTCGGACCTCCTTCCCTTCAAGGGAATCCTGGAGGGATAGACCGTTATCGGAAACCGAAGCGTTGCAATTCTTCACAGATGGCTCCAAGCTAGACGGCAAAGTAGGAGCTGGAGTATTCTGTGACAAATTAAATGTAAATATTTCTGTTCGTCTCCCTGATTACTGCAGCGTGTACCAAGCTGAAGTCGTAGCGATTGAGGAGGTCATGACGTGGTTGAAGCATAATGTGTTATCCTCAGACGATATCACAATCTATGTGGACAGTCAAGCGGCGATCCGGTCGTTAGAATCGGTGTCTTTGGCGTCACGGGTGGCGTTGAGTTGTCACTCATCTCTAAATGAGATGGGTGAGCATTTCAACATCCAGATAGTCTGGGTCCCAGGTCACTCGGGCGTCATGGGGAACTGCAGGGCAGATGAACTTGCTAGGCATGGTACGACTCTCCAGCTGCAACCGGAAAGGGCAAGTCTGGGGAGGCCTATCACAGCGCTGAGACAAGCACTTGGGAAGCAGGCGCTATCCTCAGCGGGGGAAAGGTGGTCTAACACCCTAACCTGTAGAGTTGCAAGACAAGTTTGGCCAAAGCTGGACTTGGGGCGCACTAGGGCATTAATATCCTTACGCAGACGTGAATTAAGAACGGTCGTATTAATACTCACGGGAAACTGCCTTTTTGGAGAACATGCAAGAAGGCTGGGTCTGGAGGCTAATGACTTCTGCAGAAGCTGCTTGGACGAAGAGGAGGAAGAGACGTTGGTCCACTTCCTTTGCTCGTGTCCAGCATTGGCTCTCAGAAGGCACAAACACTTAGGTAAGTTCAGGATGGACTGCCTCTCGGATCTCGAAAACATTAAAGTGCGGGACGTCTTACGCTACATAAGTAGCTCGAAATGGTTCCAATAGGGGTAAAAGGGGATACATCCTGTGGTATCACAATGGACCGTCACCGGTCTAAGTGTGCGTAAGCAGCCACTCCAACCTAACCTAACCTAACCTGCAAAACCTCGTATAACGTTACCCCGTTTAACGTTGATTCACTTTAACGTTAGTTCCAATCTATACATTTTTTTTCTTAGAAAATTTTTTTAAAATAAGAATAAAAATTTTTTTTGGTTCTTTGGTTCGAATTTCCGAGAATCAAAATAAAAATAAAATATTTATTTAAAAAAAATAATGTTTTAAATTCATTATTTTTTCGATTTTAGTTAAATAGGGACATCTCCGAATAATTCAATTACACAAAAAAGAGGTATGAAGAGGAAATATTATTTCTATTTTGAATTACTGTGATTTTTTACATTAATATGTAAATAAATATTTGAATTTAATAAAATATGTTTTATTCACCTATCTCGTTGTTTTGCAAGAGATCCATGCCTCGTTTAACGTTGATTTGGATTACGTTATTTAATTTTGGAACGCATCCTTGACGTTAAACGGGGTATTACTAGTGATGTGCAAAATCGATCTTTTTCGTTCTGTTTTGTTTATTTTCTCATATGTTTTTCAACAAAAAAGATCGATTTAGCCCATCACTAGGTATTACTGTAATGTGTAATTGCAATTAGCTCACAGTTGCTAAATTAGTACATGATTATGGACTGTAATAATGATTATTAAATTTTGACACTCATTTTGAACTTAATATTGATGAACAGATTTGAAATTAAAATAATAATGAAATTTGAAATTGGCTTTGATTCAAAAAATGATAATTAAATTGACAAATGAAAAAATATTGTACTAATTGACAGCCGATCTAAACCAGGAACTAGTGTGAACTGGATTGTTGATCGTGGAAATGCAGTCTCACGTTATGTTTTAACGAGCACGACACACACAGTGGCCTAGTGCATTCCCGCACATAGTGCTTCGCCCTGAGACAATTCGTACACAAAATATGGCGGCGAGCAAACCGAATACGCATCTGCGGTGTTATGTCGTCTGAATTAAACTATGGACACCGAAAAAGCAAATGTTTCTCCAATAGTTTAAGCTCATCAACCGTGGCACAACCACCAACACGCCTCTGTGCCTTCAGCACTGTCAGCAGCTCCACCTAATGATCATACCTTGAGCCTTCTCTATTCATAATGACGATATTAATGTATGACGAAACTGGAACAGTTGTGTAAAATAATACACAATATCTGTGCAAAATAATAAAGAACAGCTGTAAGTAATTGTCGCTGAACAGCTGTGTAATTGTCGAAGCTGTATCACTGTCGAAGAGCAGTTGTATAATTGTCGAAGAGTAGGTGTATAATTTTAGCGTTATTGCTGATGGACAATCGTCAAGGAACTCATCATTATCCAACTCGGCAATTGTTGATGAGTGGTACACGATGATTACACTGACTAAACCAAGTGATCTGTTCACTGCTGTGTCCACATTTGACGAACACTGAATTCACTATTCTGATTTAACAGACACAAAAAGTTAATTGTTCCGCACGATATGTGCCACGCCCGACGAAAATGAAGTATTCAAAACACTGTGTAGCACACTCAATAACACGTGAGTCAACTATTTATGTCAGGTGGCACACATCTGGTTCGAAGGACCAAAAAACGGCGACTCTGGTTAAAATTTGTCGCCACTTACTATAAAAATATCGAAGTTATGATTTCCAAAAAAATGGCGACGTTGGCTATATATTTTATAAATGATGAGCTGATACGCAAATATCTGTCTTTCACCAATAATAGATTTACCTTAACGTGTTCCGTGTTAGAATTGAAGAAGGAACAAAATTCATTTATCTTTAAATGACATAATTCTCCATGGAAGCATTCCATAAGACAATAAATTGATACTTTTAATATGTTTGGAGTATTTTTAATAATGTTTCATATTTTCTTACAATTGGTACATAATTACTATTTTGTAATTATTTAAAATATTTTTAATACATCACATTTCGCAATTTTGTGTTGTTTTTCACAGTGGCTGTGTTGTTATTTAATTAGCCAACAACGTTTTTAAATTTGATTAATTTGCTATTTTTTGTTATCATTTTTAATTGGGATAAACAATTTAGAAATAAAATTATTTTAATGTTCGATGATACCGTTTCTGAATTAAAAGAAATCAACGCAGGAGTTCCACAGGGCAGTGTATTAGGGCCGCTTTTATACCGACTGTATACATATGGTCTTCCTGCATTAGAAAACAAGACAAACAAGAATCTTAGCTGTTGAAAGAAGCAACAAAGAGTCAACACGGAAGTTACAATCAGCCATAACTCGAATATATAAATGAACTAAAAGATGATGAATAAAACTGAGTGAAACTAAATCAGTTCACATCAACTTTACAAACAGACGAATCGAACATATTCGGATTACGATAAATCGAGAAATATTACCGTATGCGAACACAGCTAAGTATCCCGGCGTGACCCTGGCTTCTAAACTACGATGGAAAGCACACGTCAAGAAGAAAAGTGAAGAACTAAGACTTAAATATTATTACGGATCATTCGGGAACCGTGCACGTTAACTGGATAGCTAGGTGGTTTTTGTTCCCGAATATGTGATCGAACAAATTATTCGTGCACATTACAAAAAAACAATTACAAAAATTACAAAAAAAACACGTTCACATAGGTCAAAAGAATCAATTCCACGCCATCACTTAAATAATACTCTTAGTTCATTTTAGACACTATATTCTTTCATAATAAAATTGCTTTAATATAATATTTACACAGAAAAACATCTCAAAATAACAGTGAAAATCATATGAAAATTAGTAACTTGTTTCTTCTTAGTAGGTATTTACTTTAACTCAAATGTATTTGGTATAGAATGTGTAAAAGAGCAATATTGATTAAGATTTATAAAAAAAAATACGCCTACCATATCTCATCCGAAGAGCGCTCCTGGGAAAACATAATGGCTCAGCTGAAAATTAATTACTTAGTTGCACAAATCAATTGTCTTGCTATTTAACTCACTTATACGCACTAATTTAACTTATTTAATAAACAACACGAAAATAATGAATATGTGTAAATTTCGACTTAAATCCCACTAATTTAACAATAATTTTTTTTTAATTTTTTTATTTTTTTTTTTTTATTAATAACTAATCACAAACACAATACTGTTGAAGATGGCTGTAGGTTAAATTCGCACTTGAAGGTCATCCGGAAGAATTTAACTAATGCTATATGTATATCCGCTTAATTAAACGAATTGAAGCCAAATCATTTTTGCACTAAGCACCATTATTATCCACATACGATAATTTTCTCACACCAGATGATTGGATTGGTATGTTTGATATGCAAGGAACTGTATTTTAATTTCAACAGATGTAGCATAACATTTACTGTACAGTTTCCTTCTCTTTTGTGAGGCCCTATGAAAACAGTTTCAACGAATACACTAATTATAGAAGCGGTTCATAAAAAAAGTGGATTAAATTGACTCACCTGTTCTAATATAACAGAAATCACCAGAATAATCGTTTTATTTTCTCACTACTAATGCAACTACAACTGCCAAGGGAAAACCCTATCACATGACAAATAATTTAGTAATCGCAATGAAAACACAAAAAAAAAAATATAAGCTCACCAGTTAAACTTTTTGGGTAAACCACTCAAAATATTTATTAATAATTAATTTGTGCTAGACTGCAACTTTTCAAATTATATTCACAACCTACATATGTAAATTAGGTTAGAACGACGGCCTCAACAATACTAGATCAAAGACAAATAAGATATTTGCAAATTGTAAATTGATCATTGCGATCTCAAATAATTACTTCTCTTTCCCCCTTGATAATCCAATACGCCTACACTGACAACAATATTTGAATGTTTAATCATATTTTAGGGGAAACATATTTTCCTACAAGTTGATGAGCAAACAAACGAAGTAAAACAAAGTTCATTGAACTTTACTTGTATGAGAGATATTACAGGGTGGCTGAGACCAAGTGTTACCAAATGAAAACGCTGTAATTTTTTTAATTCTGATTATTTTTTATTGAAATTTCGTGGAATATGTTGAAAACATATTACATTTTATGAAAAACATGTTACTGCTCGATATGACCTCCTTT
Organism: Tipula vernalis; assembly: GCA_958295665.1. NCBI lineage: Eukaryota > Metazoa > Arthropoda > Insecta > Diptera > Tipulidae > Tipula > Tipula vernalis. Next base: position 241,772,362 of record OY282560.1, on the reverse strand, counting down.
GGCTTTGATTATTTGATTCAGTCTTCCATAGAAAGCATTGCATGCTGACCGAACGTGGGCTTGCGGAATTTTATTCCATTCTCGAACAAGAGCTGACTTCAATGCATCAACACTTTCGTATTTTTTAGTGGACACCTTACTCTCCAAAATGGACCATATGGAGAAATCCATGGGATTCAAGTCTGGTGAATATGGTGGCCATTCTTTCGACGAAATCAGCCGCGGAACGCAATTTTGTAAAAATTGCTGTGTCGCTCGAGCTTTGTGTGACGGTGCCGAGTCCTGTTGGAATGTCCAACGGTTCGTACCAAAGTGTTTACGTGCCCAAGGTAGCAAAGCATCGTTTAGGATCTTTTGGCGGTACATCTCTTGGTTTACCTTGACTCCATGTTCGATGAAAACCAGAGGAGTGCGTCCATCTGCAGTAACTGCAGCCCAAACCATAACATAAGCTGGTGATTGCTTGCGCATGGCAACTCTTGCGTCCAAATTATCGTTGGACTTGTCCTCTAACCAAACACGATCATTTTGTTTATTCACATGCTGTTGAATGGTGAAAATTTTCTCATCAGAAAAGACAATTTTTGGAATCTCATCACGTTCGGCCAAGGCCTTCAATGCTCGTGTTCTTTCAAGCCTAACTTTTTTTTGTGCCTCCGTAAGATCTTGAACTTTTTGTATCTTGTAGGGCTTCAAGTGTAGTTCATTTTTCAATATGGTTTGAATGCTGTATCGTGAAACATGTAGACGTGCGGCTAATTGATTGGCACTTTGACGAGGATTTCGTTGGATTCGTTTCTTCACCTTTCGTATCATTTCTTTTGATGTTGCTGTCTTTTTAGGACCGCCTCTGTTGCGTTTAGCGATGCTACCAGTTTCGTTGTATCGAGTTATGGTTCGATACACAAACATTTTATTCACATTCAAATGCTGGAGCTGACGAACTATTGCTGTTTGTGAATTTCCACCCAAATACAGTGCAATTACACTATTACGTTTGAATTCCATTACGATTTTTTTATTAAGATATTAATTTAGAACAATTATTTATTGACCACATATAAACAACTAACCAAACTTCAATCTGTCAAAAAATTAATGCGCGAAAATGACAACTACACAAATGACAGCAGAGTGAAGTTAGTAACATTTGGTCTCAGCCACCCTGTACTTCCAATGGTACATATTTCCAAATAATACAACTCAATATCATGTATATCAAGATTGCGCAAGCTATTTAAATAATGCGGCCGTAACAATATATAGCAAAATGTATTGGCTGATGGGAATAGGAACTCTTCTTTAACAACATACAACAAGCTTCTACTTTATTGATTGATTTGATTGATTGATTGATTTCGAATGTACGGCCAAGCATTAAGCAGGAGATCCCGGAAAGCGCCGGGCCCACCGTACACCCATTTTTACATTTACTTGGAAGGATAAGGAAGGATATTAGTAATGTTTGAGATCGACCATAGGTTACAAACACCGTTACAGTCAATAGTTAGTAAATTTTGTGTGGTAGGATGGGAAAGGTATGTTAGTAATGACAGAATTGGTCCGGTTTCCCGGTGGCCAGTTTCAAACTACTGTTAGTATTCGACAATCACAATTGGTTACTTTATTAGTTGATCATTTCTCTGGAATCCGGGGGCTGGAACTCAGGACTCCCTAAATTTTTTATCAGGACTTAAAAATTATTAATGTTATAATTCCCAGGCGACTCTGAAAGTTCAATCCAATTAATAAAACACCATAATACCAAATTTTATTACTTAAATGAATAATTTATGTAACCGTATCTTTAGCATCCCCATGCACACATCATACACCCATTTTCACATACCAACCAAAACCGATATAGGTTATTGATTTATTACCCTAAACCTTAATTAAAAATTATTAATGTTGCCATTTCCCTCAGTCCGCCTTTCATTAATTTACCTGATAAAGTATTTTAGAAATTTAAAATTACTAAGCTAAGATTATAATTAATCCGTATAACAATAAATATAAAATTAAAATAAAATAAAATAAAATTGAAATTAAACTTTAAAATTAATATGCAATTCCCAGGCGATTCTGAAAACTAAATTTAATTAATAAACAGCCTAATAGCAAAATTTTATTTCTTAAATGAATAATTAATATAACAGAATCTTTTGTATTAGTTGGGACAGACTCGACCCGTTTACAGACCGCAATGCGATCGATAGTTAGTAAATTTTTAGTGGAATATATAATAAAAGTTAATACAAGACAGCACAATCTAGCTACTTTATTTGTGATCATTTCTCTGGAATCCAAGCCGGATACTCAGGACTCTCCCCATCTAAATCAGGGCTTTTTAGGCTAAAACCAAAAAAAAAAAAAAAAAAAAAAAAAAAATTGTTTAGGCCAATAATTTATAGATTTAGATGCTGAATTTGCAACAGATCTATAGAGCAATAAAGACAATTTTCATTGAAACTATTTTGATGATAAAGTGTAAATAAATAACTGACCTTGGCAATAAACAAATGCCGGTCGGTGTATTCAAAAATTAAACCACACTCGTAGTTAGTTAGCTAATCGTATTCAAATACTAAAAATCTTGTTGGTGTGTAAAATAAAAACTTAATTTTATTTATTATGTTTTCTGTCCATGATTCTGCTGTAAATATATACATAGATGTATTACATTATATTCACGAATTCACGATCTTGGTCTTTATCTAGTTACTAGTTGTCAACTTTAAAAATGACATCATTTCGAACATCACAGCGTCACTTTACGTAATCTGAAATTCCTCGAATATTTTAAAAGATGATTCAAACCTTCTTAAAATAAGCACTTTAACCTTGAAACGGAATCGTTTCGTAATCATATAATCAGAAACCATAATTGTTTTATGAAGAAATAGTTTTTCAAGTTCAACGGCCACGATTTGCGCGAAAAAAAGCGTGTTGATGACTTTAAGTCGTTGCTTTTTTCTTTAGTCTCTTTAAATGAAAGTGAATTCCGATCTTATTTGGAATTATTTGGCAGTCACTCTTATTTTATATTTGAGAATAGATATGAATCTCTATTCTACGTAAACTGGATGCACTTGCTTAATATTTCTTATATTGTTTCGGTATAAACAATTTGATTTAACTGTACAGAAGTTTTGGTCTTAAAATTTCTAACCAATCACTAATTAAATAATTTGTAAAAATTAACCAAAACTTTACCGGCATTTCATAGTTCTATTTAATGTTAGCTCATCTGTACTAACTGCCGATCATTGAACCGTGATATACCAATTGGAAATTGAAGAAATTTTTAGAAATATCTTAATAGTACATATACCACTTGGGTTAGGTATAAGTTTTGCATTTAACTATAATAGATTCCTCAACTTTTATGTGTAAATATACTATCGTTTCCCTAAAAAAATGGATTTTTGGTTTTTAATTTTTTTGTCGTAATAATATACCAACTGTTGGGAAATTAAAACTTAATAGCATATGCCAGTGATTACACTATTTGGAGGTACAATATTTGGCAACTAACAGTACTGGAATGCCCGTGTTATCCAAAAGTATAGTTTGTACTCTACTCAATATTTTAGCAGGCATTCAGAATTGAAAGTTAAGCTTTGTAACCAAAATTGAACAAAATCCTTTCTGATTAATTTTGGATCTAAAACAAATGAGATACTAAAAACAAAAATAAGTTATCACAATTGTGTTCACCATTTTCAGTTATCTAACATAGCTATTTTTATTATTTTCTGATTAGTAAATTCGTGAGATATTGAAAAAGTAAATTTATTGATAAAATTTAAAATTAAAACAATTAGCTATAAGTAGTATTCTCAATATGTAATTTTGTTTAATACAAAACTACTACAACGAAATTTATATGAATGCAATTTCCCCTCTATTAAACACCTCTGACAGACTGCTGTCATTGTTAATAATTTTATTCAATATTACGAAAAAAGAAAACAGAACAAAAATTTTAAATTTATATTAATAAATTCGTTTTTATATATAGTTTTATTATTAAATGCATATATGTAACAAGAAAAATAAAATTAAAAATATCTTACAGCGCGAACTTGTCGATGGAACATATAACAAATACATGTCCATACTTTTGATGCTAAAACCAAAAATGCACGAAAGTTCATTTGAAATTGTGACCACATTGGCAAGTTTAGTTTCCCAAAAATATTTATAATTAAAAAACTATTTTTAATAACAATATAACAGCTATTTTAATCTATAGTACACGACACTCATTAAATTTAATTTTTCATTTCTATATTATTCAAACACAATATTTTTGCAAGCGACGAGAAAAAATACCAAAACAGAACGACAGAAATATTTTCGCGTTTTATTTTTAAGTTAAATACACTATTATCTACGATTTTAATGAAAATTTGAAAAAAAAACTTTAACGTAAAAGTAAATCTAATTTTTTATTTTAAAACACAAAAATATTTATATTTTTCCTATTATTTTATCACATTTTCTAAAAATGAGCGCCGACTGTAGTAAACACATATTCGATAGCGACCGCCATCTTAGTTCGACCTCGTTGTTGTTTGTACTTTATAATACAAAAACCAACAAAACCACGCACACTTCCTTCACAGAAATCGTGCAAAGAGAAAACGACACAGCTCAAAACCAACAAAACCAACCAGAACAAAAATTTTAAATTTATATTAATAAATTCGTTTTTATATATAGTTTTATTATTAAATGCATATATGTAACAAGAAAAATAAAATTAAAAATATCTTACAGCGCGAACTTGTCGATGGAACATATAACAAATACATGTCCATACTTTTGATGCTAAAACCAAAAATGCAAAAAATGCACGAAAGTTCATTTGAAATTGTGACCACATTGGCAAGTTTAGTTTCCCAAAAATATTTATAATTAAAAAACTATTTTTAATAACAATATAACAGCTATTTTAATCTATAGTACAACAAGCTTCTACTTTATAAACAAATATTGCAACCGATTTGGACTTATGGTATTTGTAGCAAGAAAAACATCCAAATAAATCCTTTTCTTTACCACAATAAATGAAAACATTTGTTTTATTTAATTTATAAATTTATTAGCACAAACATTTATTTCCTTTTAATATTTTTCTTTTATCCGATCTTTTACTATATTTTAGTGTACATAGCTCGATATGCAAAATCAAATTGAACGAGAAAAAAATGAGTAAGAGTTAAAAAAAAAACTGAAAAAGCGCGAAACTACTAAAACTGCGGCAATATCATTTCAAAAATAGTATATTCTACACTAGCACCATCTATTAGACGTTAAATAATTAAATGTTTAATGATAGATGGCAGTGATCGATCTTTATAACACTTTCTTGAAAAACATAGAATCAATTTATAATAATGGGGCATGCAAATGATTCTTTAAAATTTCATCGGTTTCCCAGCCAACCAACATTAAAAAGAAAATGGATTAATAAATTAAGGCAGAGAAAAATACCATCAAAATGGTTCCACGTCTGTAGTGCCTATTTTAAAGAAGAAGATTATAAAACAAACATAGGTTAGATTTTTATGTGAAAAATAAAATTTTTTACGGCTATAATTTATGTTTTTATTTGTAGGTAATAATAAAATTCTTAAACCTGGTGATCCACTGTCTAAAAATATTCCTTTGAGAAAATTTGAAAGTGCAGTTAGGCGCAACACAAGCCACCAAGAAGACCGGTATAAGAAGATAAAAGCAGTTTCATCGAGAGATCCACCACAAATTTCAATACCACCGGTATGGTAGTCAAAAAAGGTAGTATACACTGTTTATTTACATTCAAGAAAATTATAGTAGCGTTTCTTTATGGAATATTTAAGACAACTTCATGTATATAGTTGGAAAATGAAATTGTTGAAATACTAGATTAGCAAAGTGGTATTGAGTTGGATGCGTTACTTGTGCCGGACAATCCTTCTATCGAAGACTCAATGACTATTGAGAAATCACGAGCTAGTGAAACGCAGACTTCAGCAGTACTTACTAAAAAGAGGATGACACAAACGTTAATGGATCGCGTTGCATTTATTTGGTTTTCGAATATATTAAATGAGCAATTACAGTATTTTACCGGGTTGGATTCGAAAAGTCAAAGATCACAGTAACATCACCCGGAAATTATGTCTTAATGATCAGGTGCTACTCAATCTTTTCAAATATCGGCATGATAACTATTTTCTATTCATGCAATACATCCCGCGCTCGATGGCTCAGCCGAGCCAGAAGGTAAGCCATTTCTCCAAATTTTGTTTTAATATTTACGACACGGACCAATCCATCTTGTCCTGGAATTGTTGCAGTAATTCGGCCCATGGGCCATTTGGTAGGTGGTGCATCCTTGTCTATTACAATGACAAGATCACCATTTCTTGGATTCTCACTAGGAGTTTTCCACTTGCTTCGTTGCTGTAAGTTAACCAGATAATCGGTAAGCCATCGCTGCCAGAAGTATTGTATCGCGATAACCAATAAAGTAATCGGATTACCAATTAGGAAGTGTCCCGGCGTTAAAGGATCGATGTCTTCCGAAGAAATTTCGCAGAGCGGTCGGGAGTTGAGAATAGATTCTACTTGGCTAAGTAACGTTGTCATCTCTTCGAACGTGCGCAATGTCTCTCCTATAACTCGTTTCAGAAAATATTTGGATGATTTAATGCTTGCTTCCCATAAACCACCAAAATTGGGAGTACCAGGTGGAATGAAATGCCAATTGATGTTATTGGTTGTTATGTACCTCATCGGGATCTCATCTTTTTGCACCATCATCAAGCATCGTTGTAGATCCTTTTGTGCACCGACAAAATTGGAGCCATTGTCGCTGTAAATATAACCATATATTACGTGTACACACGAACAATGTCAGGTATGCTTTTATAGTTTTAGCACCTCGTAATTTTGATGGTTTGATGAATATCTTGACACAATGCCCAATTACACGTCGAACAGCATCTTTGCATCTTAAAATATTGTAATTTTGTTTTAAGATTGACGTCAACAGTGTGGATGCCGCATGTAACTGTTTAAGATGTTCATCTCTAATAATCATGTTGATTACCCGATGCTTTGCTGGGATTATAATTGGATGCTTTAAATAAAAGAAAAACGAAATAACTAATAAGTGGCCATTTACTGTTCTAAAGTGGGTTAAAAAAAAATAAATGAAAAAAATTGCCTTAACTTAATTAGCTTGATTTTAGGATTTGATGAATCCGATTGTGGTTCTTTTTTACACATTACAGAAGCAACCTAACCTTACAGTAAATTTTATTAACCATTACGAACGGTTATTTAATTACATATTTTAATTTTCATTTTTAGTAGTATCTCCTGGAAGTCATTCCTAACTAATTTATTAACTTATTCTAGGTTGCCAAGGATTGAAAGCTGATGTATTGAAGATTTTTAACATTAAATGAATTTGTAGTACATAAAGGTTAATTTATAATTTGTTTCAGATAATCAAATTTAAGCTTCCAATAATTTTAGAGTATGATTAATTATAAAAAAAGGATTAATACGGATTTGAATTTTAGGAAATATTTGAAGAACCTGATTCAACCTTCCAGCAAGTTAAGCAGTAAATGAACTTTTAGTTAGAAATTGTGTTGTTTTGTGCTAACTAATTTACTAAACATACTACTAACTTAGGTGTCTGGAACGGCCTATTCCGGGAAACTTATTTTAGGCTTGGTCGTACACTCTCAATCAATCAATCAATAAGTCAACACAAATACCTAGAATATCTTAATCAACGGCCAAATACTGAGATAAGTTGTATGTTAGACAACCTAAACTCAGTAAAAAAGAAACCTCTAGAAAATATTAAAGAAGTAAATTTTAAAGGCGCTAACCGTAGGGTTTACCTTTCAAAGTGAACAAAATCAGGAATGATTGAAGGGGGTTGATTTGAGTTTAACAATTTAGATACATTTTTGGGCTTGGCGAAATACGGCACAGTGATGTTAGTTAGTAGTTACAATCATCAGCAAAAAAAATACAATAAATGATGTAGTGCCGTGAAGTTTGGCCATCTTGTACTAAACAGAGCATACCTCATACTATTTTCTAAATAAGGGTATTGAAAATTCTTAAAAAAGTTGTGTTAAGCCAACCAAACCACACAAAAATAAGGAGAACATGATTCTAATTTATTTTTAATTTACGGTTTATTGATTTTATCTGATGTTAAAATTTACAACCCATTTATTCAATAAAGCTCAACCGAACAAAAAAAAATGAATAAAATAGAAAAATCACATAAAAAACAATAATAATGTTAATCCCTTTAAATCCTTATATAACCCAATCAAATATTCAAATTCATTTAATTTTTTTGTCTGTGTGTGTGTATTTTTTAACGAATTTATGCGATTTATGTTATGGATTTTAATTTGACAAGAAAACAATCATATTGTTTTATTTTATGTTTTCTACCTAAATAAATAATAACATTATATTTAACAATCGATTTATTGATGTTTCATATATTTTTGTCATCTTCTTCAGATATAATATCCTTTTTTTTGTTGAGTTGTTGTAGTGTGTGATTTACGATTTATTGGTTTTTCTCCTAAACCTGATTTTCATAAAACAAATTGGAAATTTTCCGTTTTTATGTTATTGTTGTACTCGAGGAAGAAAAATTGGTTTACTTTTTTTGTTGGTACTTTTATTTTTAATATTAATTGACATTATCCTTTTTAAAGGAATATTATTTTCCCTTCTTTCCAAATATGTTGTGTGAACAAGTTTACGTACGGAATGTGTATATATAGAGGATAAATGAAGTAAATAAATTTTTAGTGGTTTTGGAAGAAAAAAAGGTTTCGGAAATTTGTATTTTTTTTTTCTGCTAATGCTATTTCCATTGGTGAAGGAGTTACCAAAAATAAAAAAGTATTTCCGATAGGAATATCCTTATAAATGTAATATTTAAGTATAACGACGCACATGTTTATTCATATTATTTATATTCCATAGTTGAAATTGAAATTAATTTAGGAGTATGTACATATTGTAATATCAAAAAATAAAACTAGAGAGGTATCAGATGTTTCATTAAATAATTTTGGTAATTTTAGTTTTGTTCGTTTTTTTTTTGTTTGTTTAGATTCTTATGCGGTAGGATATCATCATGGTTACATACGAGTATGTTTGATATGTGATGTAGAAATAATTATTACATTATTCACATATTTTAAGGTTTTTACTATGATACATCTAGGAAATTAAATTAATGTTTAAGCAAAATCAATATGCGTTATATATAAGTAAGTATGCTGTATACAAAACAAAATTAAAATGTTTAGTTTGGATTATTATACATAGTTAAGAAGAGCAATTTCCCTCTCTTTATTTTATAAGAGTAAGTACGTAAATGATGAATTACCCTCGATTTGACAAACAAAAAAATCACCCCAAAAAAATCAATCCCAAAAATCAAGTGTTTTAATTATAAGAAACTTTTGAAAAGTTATTTTATTTCGTTGTATACATTAGAGGATGGGGCTACCGCTCCCAAACCCTCGCTTTGACGATTTATTAAAATTCCAATATAAATAAAAATTAGAACGTATTTCAAAAATTTCTGTTTTTTTAATAATTATTCGCATACTAAAATAGAGAACTCGCCAAAGCCGCTTAGCATTTAAATCGTCGTGCAGTTTGGACGTAAATTGAATTTAATTATTAAACACTCTTTTTTGGCTAACTTTATTAATTTAATTATAATTTTTATATTTTAATTCTTTTTTATACCGTTTTATTTGGTTAACATTATTGGTTACAAATTATGATTTTTTATTACTTTATTAACTTAAAACTTAACTTATGTATTACTTTTGTCGATAACAAAAACGCAGTTACAATCTGAATCTCTGTAGAAAACTTGTTATCTACAGTGCTGGAAAAAAAAATTGGGCAAACATATTTTATTATAAATTGAAATCTTTTTTTGCTAAAATTACAAAACTTTTGAAAGCAATTGGCTTATTGTTTCATTTTAAATACATGTATGACCTAATTTTTTGAAAAAAAAAAAAAAAAAAAAAAATTACCTGCAATTTAGGGAGGGAAAACCCGAAAAATGCCAAAATATTCAAAATACGTTGATTTGAGTTAAAGTAATGGAATAAATTAAACACTTATTTTTTAATTTTTTTGTTCGTTTCTTACTGATTTATAGAAATTCTTTCTTTAATATTAATATTTTGTTGGAGCGCCATTTGCTTTTATTACAGCGATACACCTCTTATTCATTGAATTTGATCAATTTTTCATTGATCATTTCATTGAATTTGATCAAGTCGTAGAAGGTACGGATTCCCAAATCGTCATCAACAAACTTTTTAAAGCTTCAATTGATTCCGGGCGCTTTCTTGCTACTTCTAGCTTCATTATAGACTAAATATTTTCAAGTGCGGTTTTAAGTGCGGACTGTACGGCCAACTCAACACATCGATATTTTTTTCTGTGAAGTACTTTTTTACCTTTAAATGAAGAGATAAGAAAAAAAAACAAGTTTTAACCAATTCAAAATTAATAACTCACAATTTTGGCGGTATGGCACGGAGCGTTGTCCTGTTGAAAAATAAATCTGCAAGTCTCGCCAAAAAGCGTTAACACAGAAGGCTCCAATTCGTTATGTAGGACCTACAGATAAACAGCTGCTGTAATTTTGGAACTAAGGAAGCACAATCGACCGGTTTCATTTCCAGAAAAGCATCCCCAGACCATTACTCCTTCATTTTTCGGTAGAAGTCTTAAGCTAAGCCTCTCTCGAGATTCTCTCCTTACGAGAATTCTTCTATCTCCAACATGCAGTTTGAATTTTAATTCTTCTATGAAAATCACATCTTTCCACATCTATTGAGTCCAAGAAACATGCTCCTCGGCCCATAGCAAACGTTTTTTCTTCACTCGTAATGTAAACTCAGGCTTCTAAACTAGTTTAAGTGCTCTCAAACCCGCTTTAACAAGTCTTTTTCTCACTACGCTGGCTCAAATTTGTTTTCCCATTGCTCCCGTTGCTAAAACGGTTCAGACGACATTGTAATATTAAAAAATGATCTTCCACTGGCGTTGTCTTTCTGGGCCTTCCAGAGCCTTTCTTTCTTTGTGTACTGCCCATCTCTTGCATTTTTTTAATATTCCACACCACGACAGTACTTTTAGGAATGTTTAATATTTCTGCTATTTCACGCGTAGTTAAATTTTCTCGCGCCAAAATAAACATTCTGCTTTTACACTGCTCACTAACTTTTCCCATTTTTTTTAACTAAAATTGCACTATATTCTTTATTTGACTAGGATCACCTACAGAATAACTTAGTCTTACAAAATATGCACTATTTATACTCATTAAAATACTTGCAGCCAATAAAACATCTGTCCGCTAATTATGGCCAAGAACGGTAGGCGTAAAATAAACTAATTGCTTGACCAATTTGTTTACACATCAGTTGCGGGGTTGTACCGTCGTAATAGGGGCAAAAGGCGCTTCAACCAAATATCAATATTGAAGATAGAATTTCCATAAACCAATAAAATATAAAAAAAAAGTATTTCTTTTGTTCCATTACTTCCACGCCCTTAAGTTCGAAATGGGAAATTTTGAATATTTTAGCAATTTATCGATTTTGCCCCCTAAATCGTACGTATTTTTTATTTTTTTTTTAAAATAGTCATAAATGTATTTAAAATAAAACATTAAGTCAATTGCTTTCAAAAGTTTTGTAATTTTAGCAAAAAAAGACTCCAATTTGCATTAAAATATGTTTGCCCAATTTTTTTTCCCTGCACTGTAATATTCAGCTTTCTGTTCACGTTAACTATGTGTTTGAAATATTTAAATTTCATGAATTGAAATATGAATAGATTTTTATACAAAGAAATAAAAATATGTATTATAAGCAAATTTGCGAAATATGATTTTAAAATAAAAAAATTAATAATTTAGAATTTGCGTTTAGATGTAGATGTTGATGACCAGTGTTGTTGTTGTGACTTCCGGGATTTCGTATCTCCTCCCCCCCAAAAATGAAGCGAAGGCCAACTGAGCTGAAGTGGTTGTGATAAGTTCGCTGGAAAATCTGGGACTGGTTCTATTATCTTTCTGGTTTTGATCATTTTAATTATACTTGAAATTGTAACCCATAATGCTCCTATAATGGAAATATGGTTACCTATTATTATTTCGTAAAATAGTTTCTGTGTTTTTTGTTGTCCATAAATTTAACTTTTCCAATGTTAAATTTCTCGTTGTTGTTGATGTATTAATCTCGCTGTATAAAGTTGACATTATTTGTACAGAATCCCAGAATGTTGCATGTTTACTGGAATATTGGATGTTGTTTATCTTTATTGTACAGTTTTCGAAGTATATTAACGTTATTCCCTTTAGGACTTTATTTTGTGTGACCTTGTTATATATAGATTCCATTACGATTTATGTGTGAGTAAGTACGAACAAGTAAACGAACAAGTGTTTTCAATTGTCTCCTCAATCATACTGCAATGTGCTGGTTTATTGTTGATGAAACTTGCTATGCATCCCTTTGGTGCGTTTTTTAATAACTTTGTTTTGGAGCAATATCTTGTTTGCTCAATTTTCAATGTAATTAAAATACAAGTTACAATTGCTTTGAATTGAAATTTATAATTAAAATACAAATACAATTACTTTACATTTGTAAATTGACAAATTTTATTTGACAAAATTCATTTAGTGAAAAAACGTATTATTAGAACAACGAATATTAAGATTAGGTTTTATACTGATGGCTCTGGAACCAAATTTTAAAAAGCCTTGTAAAAATTTAAATAAGAAATTTTAAAAACTGAGGTAATTAAAATACAAATTACAATTACTTAGAATTTAAGCAATTAAAATACAAGAAACTGTTACTTGGAAAATGAGTAATTAAAATACAAATTACAAATTGTAATTTGTATTTTAATTACGTAATTTAAATACTTGTAATTCGTTACTGCCCACCCTTGTGGACAATGAAGATTTTTATTTAATTGGTTAAAATATGCGCTTAATTCTAAAAACTCGTATACATTCTCGTCGACTTTAACATCAATGTTTTGTTGTTTGAGCTTTTCATAAATATATTCTATTCGTTGGGGTTGTAGGATATGTTTTGAAATTATTTTTAATTTGGCTAAAGTTATGGATTTTAGAATGACTTCCAAATGATTAATCAATATTTGAGTGTCAATGAATAATAGATCAAAGTATTGGTCGACTTTCAACATATGTTCTACATGGTTTAGTTTATCTACTATATCATTTTGAAATCTATTTATGTGCTCCTCTAAAGCATTTTGCTGGTTGTTAATATGTTCAAAAATGTTATTAAACCTTTGTATCATACGTTCATTAATTATTATTTGGTTATTTACTTGATGTTCTTAATTATATTGGTTTGATTGAAAAATATTTATATTTTTGTTGATCTCAACGTGGACGTCGTGGTCCATGTTTCCATTTATCGTTTTAACTACCGATCCTAGTCCGTTAATGAGTCTCCGTTTGAGTTCATATTTTAGTGTAATTAAATTCGAATTATTTAGTAGTATGTTGTATTTTTGTTTTAGCATGACTATCTTTTGTTTGTTCGATTGCAAATATTTTTCAATATTTCGTTTTATGTTCACTTCGTAGTCAGTTATATTTATTATATGTACCAATTTTGAATAAGTTTCGATGACTCTGGGGCATCGCCTAATTTTAGTTGTAACGGTCCTCTGTTATTTGTTAAGCAACGTAACTCCATTTTCTGTCCTTGCGTTATTTTGAAGAGGGTGAACTTGAAATTACGTTTTTGTATTATTATTATTAACATTGAGGCTGAAAATACGACTTATTACACTTCCACAATAGCCGTGTTTTCCATGAGAACCGCACTAGAACTCGATAAATTTTAAATTCCTTATATTATATGTACACCGAAAAAAAAATTAATTCTTAAAGTGTTAATGTGTAGTGCATTTAACATAAATACACATTTTAAATTGTTATAGCAATAAATAATTACAATTATAGGTAATTTTTTAGTTACACTTGATAAACCCATGAATTTATCGAGTGTAGTTGCGTGTAATGACGTCAGCAAGAAATAAGAAAATTTTGATGAAATAACTGAAGGGAGAAATTTTTAAACTTAAAATGTGTATTCATGTCAAATACACTACATACACATATTCCCGCTTTATGAATTTACTTTTTTTCGGTTTACATAGAATAAAAGTAATTTAAAGTTTATCGAGTTCTAGTGCAGTTCTCATGGAAAACATGGCTAACATTAGTATTGGGAACATTTTCACCTATTCACTGGAGTTAGGTTCGGTTGAGTTGTTGTTTTTACTTAATAAATTGTTTTGAAATTTCCTCTTTTCCTTCATTTTCTGTTTGTGTACCTTACGTCTATTTGTAATTAATATAATGTTGTTATTCTTTACTATTTTATGTGTCATGAACCTAGGGGCTAACTTATTTATTCTATTTTCTAATTCGTAAATCTGTTCGTAGGATTTAAGGTCTGTTCGATCTACACGGTTTTTATTTAATTTCTTTATTAATTTCCATTTGCCCCTCTAATTTTGTTCTTCATGCGGTTATTCAAGCATGGGAAATATGTCTGAAAACCCCCACGCCGTACCGTGAGCTCTAGCCAGCTACTATACCGCATCAGGCCGCTATTCTCATGTCTGTTAACGTAATCCCTTGTGGGATTTCGTTACAACGTTTATACTATTTCTACCATTTAATAAATAAGCTATGGAAAATTTGCTAAATTGATCAATTATGGTTACGAAGGTTTCGTTATGTACCGAATAAATATCCATGTATGTGTGTATTTCCAGAGGTATAGCTGGAGTTTCTGTTAATACGAATTTTAAAGGTTTTGTATTCCTTTCGTATTTAAATCTACCACAAATATCGCGTGGGAAAATAATATTGTCATTTCAAACGTAACCATTTTATGCGAATGAAGTTTATCCTAAAATAAAACTAGAATTAACAACAACAACAAATTTACATATGTATAGGTGTGTTAAAAAGTATACATTCGGGCGAAAAATATAAAATATTTTTTATAATAATATCCGAATGAAATATATTTATTAAATAGATAAGAAAATCGATATTTCAAGATTTTCAACAATAGGCACACATGTCGTCGGTAAGCTTGTGTGTAAACATTAACCATGCCAACCCGTTTAAAAAGTTATTGGGGATTACCTAGTTAATCTTAGATTATTCAAGAACGTGAAAAGTTTTGTCTTAAGCATGTCTAAGAAAATCAATATCTTGAGATTTTCACCAATCGACAAACATCTCACTATGATATTTCGGTAGGCCTACGTGTATGCTTTGATCATGCCAAACTGTTTGAAAAGTTATTGGGGTTTACCTAGTTAATCCTAGATATTTCGAAAATGTGACCAATTTTTATCTTAACAGAATGTCTAAGAAAATCAATATCTTGAGATTTTCACCGATCGGCAAACATCTCACTATGATATTTCGGTAGGCCTATGTGTATGCTATGATCATGCCAACCCGTTTGAAAAGTTATTGGGGTTTACCTAGTTAATCCTAGATTTTTCGAAAATGTGACCAATTTTTATCTTAACAGAATGTCTAAGAAAATCAATATCTTGAGATTTTCACCGATCGGCACACATCTCACTATGATATTTCGGTAGGCCTATGTGTATGCTTTGATCATGCCAACCCGTTTGAAAAGTTATTGGGGTTTACCTAGTTAATCCTAGATTTTTCGAAAATGTGACCAATTTTTATCTTAACAGAATGTCTAAGAAAATCAATATCTTGAGATTTTCACCGATCGGCAAACATCTGACTATGATATTTCGGTAGGCCTATATGTGCGCTATGATCATGCCAACCCGTTTGAAAAGTTATTGGGGTTTACCTAGTTAATCCTAGATTATTCAAAAACGGGAAAACTTTTGTCTTAAGCATGTCTAAGAAAATCAATATCTTGAGATTTTCACCGATCGGCAAACATCTCACTATGATATATCGGTAGGCCTATGTGTGCGCTATGATCTTGCCAACCCGTTTGAAAAGTTATTGGGGTTTACCTAGTTAATCCTAGATTTTTCGAAAATGTGACCAATTTTTATCTTAACAGAATGTCTAAGAAAATCAATATCTTGAGATTTTCACCGATCGGCAAACATCTGACTATGATATTTCGGTAGGCCTATGTGTGTGCTATGATCATGCCAACCCGTTTGAAAAGTTATTGGGGTTTACCTAGTTAATCCTAGATTATTCAAAACCGTGAAAAGTTTTGTCTTAAGCATGTCTAAGAAAATCAATATCTTGAGATTTTCACCGATCGGCAAACATCTCACTATGATATTTCGGTAGGCCTATGTGTGTGCTATGATCTTGCCAACCCGTTTGAAAAGTTATTGGGGTTTACCTAGTTAATCCTAGATTTTTCGAAAATGTGACCAATTTTTATCTTAACAGAATGTCTAAGAAAATCAATATCCTGAGATTTTCACCGATCGGCAAACATCTGACTATGATATTTCGGTAGGCCTATGTGTGTGCTATGATCATGTTAACCCGTTTGAAAAGTTATTGGGGTTTACCTAGTTAATCCTAGATTATTCAAAAACGGGAAAACTTTTGTCTTAAGCATGTCTAAGAAAATCAATATCTTGAGATTTTCACCGATCGGCAAACATCTCACTATGATATTTCGGTAGGCCTATGTGTGTGCTATGATCATGCCAACCTGTTTGAAAAGTTATTGGGGTTTACCTAGTTAATCCTAGATTTTTCGAAAATGTGACTAATTTTTATCTTAACAGAATGTCTAAGAAAATCAATATCTTGAGATTTTCACCGATCGGCAAACATCTGACTATGATATTTCGGTAGGCCTATGTGTGTGCTATGATCATGTTAACCCGTTTGAAAAGTTATTGGGGTTTACCTAGTTAATCCTAGATTATTCAAAAACGGGAAAAGTTTTGTCTTAAGCATGTCTAAGAAAATCAATATCTTGAGATTTTCACCGATCGGCAAACATCTCACTATGATATTTCGGTAGGCCTGTGTGTATGCTTTGATCATGCCAACCCGTTTGAAAAGTTATTGGGGGTTACCTAGTTAATCCTAGATTATTCAAGAACGTGAAAAGTTTTGTCTTAAGCATGTCTAAGAAAATCAATATCTTGAGATTTTCACCGATCGGCAAACATCTCACTATGATATTTCGGTAGGCCTATGTGTGTGCTTTGATCATGCCAACCCGTTTGAAAAGTTATTGGGGTTTACCTAGTTAATCCTAGATTTTTCGAAAATGTGACCAATTTTTATCTTAACAGAATGTCTAAGAAAATCAATATCTTGAGATTTCCACCGATCGGCAAACATCTGACTATGATATTTCGGTAGACCTATATGTGTGCTATGATCTTGCCAACCCGTTTGAAAAGTTATTGGGGTTTACCTAGTTAATCCTAGATTTTTCGAAAATGTGACCAATTTTTATCTTAACAGAATGTCTAAGAAAATCAATATCCTGAGATTTTCACCGATCGGCAAACATCTGACTATGATATTTCGGTAGGCCTATGTGTGTGCTATGATCATGTTAACCCGTTTGAAAAGTTATTGGGGTTTACCTAGTTAATCCTAGATTATTCAAAAACGTGAAAACTTTTGTCTTAAGCATGTCTAAGAAAATCAATATCTTGAGATTTTCACCGATCGGCAAACATCTCACTATGATATTTCGGTAGGCCTATGTGTATGCTATGATCTTGCCAACCCGTTTGAAAAGTTATTGGGGTTTACCTAGTTAATCCTAGATTTTTCGAAAATGTGACCAATTTTTATCTTAACAGAATGTCTAAGAAAATCAATATCTTGAGATTTTCACCGATCGGCAAACATCTGACTATGATATTTCGGTAGGCCTATGTGTGTGCTATGATCATGCCAACCCGTTTGAAAAGTTATTGGGGTTTACCTAGTTAATCCTAGATTATTCAAAAACGGGAAAAGTTTTGTCTTAAGCATGTCTAAGAAAATCAATATCTTGAGATTTTCACCGATCGGCAAACATCTCACTATGATATTTCGGTAGGCCTATGTGTGTGCTATGATCTTGCCAACCCGTTTGAAAAGTTATTGGGGTTTACCTAGTTAATCCTAGATTTTTCGAAAATGTGACCAATTTTTATCTTAACAGAATGTCTAAGAAAATCAATATCTTGAGATTTTCACCGATCGGCAAACATCTGACTATGATATTTCGGTAGGCCTATGTGTGTGCTATGATCATGTTAACCCGTTTGAAAAGTTATTGGGGTTTACCTAGTTAATCCTAGATTATTCAAAAACGTGAAAACTTTTGTCTTAAGCATGTCTAAGAAAATCAATATCTTGAGATTTTCACCGATCGGCAAACATCTCACTATGATATTTCGGTAGGCCTATGTGTATGCTATAATCTTGCCAACCCGTTTGAAAAGTTATTGGGGTTTACCTAGTTAATCCTAGATTTTTCGAAAATGTGACCAAGTTTTATCTTAACAGAATGTCTAAGAAAATCAATATCTTGAGATTTTCACCGATCGGCAAACATCTCACTATGATATTTCGGTAGGCCTATGTGTGTGCTTTGATCATGCCAACCCGTTTGAAAAGTTATTGGGGTTTACCTAGTTAATCCTAGATTTTTCGAAAATGTGACCAATTTTTATCTTAACAGAATGTCTAAGAAAATCAATATCTTGAGATTTCCACCGATCGGCAAACATCTGACTATGATATTTCGGTAGACCTATGTGTGTGCTATGATCTTGCCAACCCGTTTGAAAAGTTATTGAGGTTTACCTAGTTAATCCTAGATTTTTCGAAAATGTGACCAATTTTTATCTTAACAGAATGTCTAAGAAAATCAATATCCTGAGATTTTCACCGATCGGAAAACATCTGACTATGGTATTTCGGTAGGCCTATGTGTGTGCTATGATCATGTTAACCCGTTTGAAAAGTTATTGGGGTTTACCTAGTTAATCCTAGATTATTCAAGAACGTGAAAAGTTTTGTCTTAAGCATGTCTAAGAAAATCAATATCTTGAGATTTTCACCGATCGGCAAACATCTCACTATGATATTTCGGTAGGCCTATGTGTGTGCTATGATCTTGTCAACCCGTTTGAAAAGTTATTGGGGTTTACCTAGTTAATCCTAGATTATTCAAAACCGTGAAAAGTTTTGTCTTAAGCATGTCTAAGAAAATCAATATCTTGAGATTTTCACCGATCGGCAAACATCTCACTATGATATATCGGTAGGCCTATGTGTATGCTATGATCATGCCAACCCGTTTGAAAAGTTATTGGGGTTTACCTAGTTAATCCTAGATTATTCAAAAACGGGAAAAGTTTTGTCTTAAGCATGTCTAAGAAAATCAATATCTTGAGATTTTCACCAATCGGCAAACATCTCACTATGATATTTCGGTAGGCCTATGTGTGTGCTATGATCTTGCCAACCTGTTTGAAAAGTTATTGGGGTTTACCTAGTTAATCCTAGATTTTTCGAAAATGTGACCAATTTTTATCTTAACAGAATGTCTAAGAAAATCAATATCTTGAGATTTTCACCGATCGGCAAACATCTGACTATGATATTTCGGTAGGCCTATGTGTGTGCTATGATCATGTTAACCCGTTTGAAAAGTTATTGGGGTTTACCTAGTTAATCCTAGATTATTCAAAAACGTGAAAACTTTTGTCTTAAGCATGTCTAAGAAAATCAATATCTTGAGATTTTCACCGATCGGCAAACATCTCACTATGATATTTCGGTAGGCCTATGTGTATGCTATGATCTTGCCAACCCGTTTGAAAAGTTATTGGGGTTTACCTAGTTAATCCTAGATTTTTCGAAAATGTGACCAATTTTTATCTTAACAGAATGTCTAAGAAAATCAATATCTTGAGATTTCCACCGATCGGCAAACATCTGACTATGATATTTCGGTAGACCTATGTGTGTGCTATGATCTTGCCAACCCGTTTGAAAAGTTATTGAGGTTTACCTAGTTAATCCTAGATTTTTCGAAAATGTGACCAATTTTTATCTTAACAGAATGTCTAAGAAAATCAATATCCTGAGATTTTCACTGATCGGAAAACATCTGACTATGATATTTCGGTAGGCCTATGTGTGTGCTATGATCATGTTAACCCGTTTGAAAAGTTATTGGGGTTTACCTAGTTAATCCTAGATTATTCAAAAACGGGAAAAGTTTTGTCTTAAGCATGTCTAAGAAAATCAATATCTTGAGATTTTCACCGATCGGCAAACATCTCACTATGATATTTCGGTAGGCCTATGTGTGTGCTATGATCATGCCAACCTGTTTGAAAAGTTATTGGGGTTTACCTAGTTAATCCTAGATTTTTCGAAAATGTGACCAATTTTTATCTTAACAGAATGTCTAAGAAAATCAATATCTTGAGATTTTAACCGATCGGCAAACATCTGACTATGATATTTCGGTAGGCCTATGTGTGTGCTATGATCATGTTAACCCGTTTGAAAAGTTATTGGGGTTTACCTAGTTAATCCTAGATTTTTCGAAAATGTGACCAATTTTTATCTTAACAGAATGTCTAAGAAAATCAATATCTTGAGATTTTCACCGATCGGTAAACATCTGACTATGATATTTCGGTAGGCCTATGTGTGTGCTTTGATCATGCCAACCCGTTTGAAAAGTTATTGGGGTTTACCTAGTTAATCCTAGATTTTTCGAAAATGTGACCAATTTTTATCTTAACAGAATGTCTAAGAAAATCAATATCTTGAGATTTCCACCGATCGGCAAACATCTGACTATGATATTTCGGTAGACCTATGTGTGTGCTATGATCTTGCTAACCCGTTTGAAAAGTTATTGGGGTTTACCTAGTTAATCCTAGATTTTTCGAAAATGTGACCAATTTTTATCTTAACAGAATGTCTAAGAAAATCAATATCCTGAGATTTTCACTGATCGGCAAACATCTGACTATGATATTTCGGTAGGCCTATGTGTGTGCTATGATCATGTTAACCCGTTTGAAAAGTTATTGGGGTTTACCTAGTTAATCCTAGATTATTCAAAAACGGGAAAAGTTTTGTCTTAAGCATGTCTAAGAAAATCAATATCTTGAGATTTTCACCGATCGGCAAACATCTCACTATGATATTTCGGTAGGCCTATGTGTGTGCTATGATCATGCCAACCTGTTTGAAAAGTTATTGGGGTTTACCTAGTTAATCCTAGATTTTTCGAAAATGTGACCAATTTTTATCTTAACAGAATGTCTAAGAAAATCAATATCTTGAGATTTTCACCGATCGGCAAACATCTGACTATGATATTTCGGTAGGCCTATGTGTGTGCTATGATCATGTTAACCCGTTTGAAAAGTTATTGGGGTTTACCTAGTTAATCCTAGATTATTCAAAAACGGGAAAAGTTTTGTCTTAAGCATGTCTAAGAAAATCAATATCTTGAGATTTTCACCGATCGGCAAACATCTCACTATGATATTTCGGTAGGCCTATGTGTATGCTATGATCATGCCAACCCGTTTGAAAAGTTATTGGGGTTTACCTAGTTAATCCTAGATTTTTCGAAAATGTGACCAAGTTTTATCTTAACAGAATGTCTAAGAAAATCAATATCCTGAGATTTTCACCGATCGGCAAACATCTGACTATGATATTTCGGTAGGCCTATGTGTGTGCTATGATCATGTTAACCCGTTTGAAAAGTTATTGGGGTTTACCTAGTTAATCCTAGATTATTCAAAAACGGGAAAAGTTTTGTCTTAAGCATGTCTAAGAAAATCAATATCTTGAGATTTTCACCGATCGGCAAACATCTCACTATGATATTTCGGTAGGCCTATGTGTGTGCTATGATCATGCCAACCTGTTTGAAAAGTTATTGGGGTTTACCTAGTTAATCCTAGATTTTTCGAAAATGTGACCAATTTTTATCTTAACAGAATGTCTAAGAAAATCAATATCTTGAGATTTTCACCGATCGGCAAACATCTGACTATGATATTTCGGTAGGCCTATGTGTGTGCTATGATCATATTAACCCGTTTGAAAAGTTATTGGGGTTTACCTAGTTAATCCTAGATTATTCAAAAACGGGAAAAGTTTTGTCTTAAGCATGTCTAAGAAAATCAATATCTTGAGATTTTCACCGATCGGCAAACATCTCACTATGATATTTCGGTAGGCCTATGTGTGTGCTATGATCATGCCAACCCGTTTGAAAAGTTATTGGGGTTTACCTAGTTAATCCTAGATTTTTCGAAAATGTGACCAATTTTTATCTTAACAGAATGTCTAAGAAAATCAATATCTTGAGATTTCCACCGATCGGCAAACATCTGACTATGATATTTCGGTAGACCTATGTGTGTGCTATGATCTTGCCAACCCGTTTGAAAAGTTATTGGGGTTTACCTAGTTAATCCTAGATTTTTCGAAAATGTGACCAATTTTTATCTTAACAGAATGTCTAAGAAAATCAATATCTTGAGATTTTCACCGATCGGCAAACATCTGACTATGATATTTCGGTAGGCCTATGTGTGTGCTATGATCATGTTAACCCGTTTGAAAAGTTATTGGGGTTTAC
The DNA here is from genome assembly GCA_958295665.1 of Tipula vernalis. Classification (NCBI taxonomy): domain Eukaryota; kingdom Metazoa; phylum Arthropoda; class Insecta; order Diptera; family Tipulidae; genus Tipula; species Tipula vernalis. The sequence continues at coordinate 241,749,590 of OY282560.1, read as the reverse complement.
CTAGTTAATCCTAGATTATTCAAAAACGGGAAAACTTTTGTCTTAAGCATGTCTAAGAAAATCAATATCTTGAGATTTTCACCGATCGGCAAACATCTTACTATAATATTTCGGTAGGCCTATGTGTATGTTATGATCATGCCAACCCGTCTGAAAAGTTATTGGGGTTATAATCCTAGATTTTTCGAAAATGTGACCAATTTTTATCTTAACAGAATGTCTAAGAAAATCAAACACTTGAGATTTTCACCGATCGGCAAACATTTCACTATGATATTTCGGTAGGCCTATGTGTGTGCTATGATCTTGCCAACCCGTTTGAAAAGTTATTGGGGCTTACCTAGTTAATCCTAGATTATTCAAAAACGTGATCGGTGAAATCGGTGAAAATCTCAAGATATTGATTTTCTTAGACATTCTGTTAAGATAAAAATTGGTCACATTTTCGAAAAATCTAGGATTAACTAGGTAAACCCCAATAACTTTTCAAACGGGTTGGCATGATCATAGCACACACATAGGCCTACCGAAATATCATAGTCAGATGTTTGCCGATCGGTGAAAATCTCAAGATATTGATTTTCTTAGACATTCTGTTAAGATAAAAATTGGTCACATTTTCGAAAAATCTAGGATTAACTAGGTAAACCCCAATAACTTTTCAAACGGGTTGGCATGATCATAGCATACACATAGGCCTACCGATATATCATAGTGAGATGTTTGCCGATCGGTGAAAATCTTAAGATATTGATTTTCTTAGACATGCTTAAGACAAAACTTTTCCCGTTTTTGAATAATCTAGGATTAACTAGGTAAACCCCAATAACTTTTCAAACAGATTGGCATGATCATAGCACACACATAGGCCTACCGAAATATCATAGTGAGATGCTTGCCGATCGGTGAAAATCTCAAGATATTGATTTTCTTAGACATTCTGTTAAGATAAAAATTGGTCACATTTTCGAAAAATCTAGGATTAACTAGGTAAACCCCAATAACTTTTCAAACGGGTTGGCATGATCAAAGCATACACATAGGCCTACCGAAATATCATAGTGAGATGTTTGATGATCGGTGAAAATCTCAAGATATTGATTTTCTTAGACATGCTTAAGACAAAACTTTTCACGTTTTTGAATAATCTAGGATTAACTAGGTAAGCCCCAATAACTTTTCAAACGGGTTGGCAAGATCATAGCACACACATAGGCCTACCGAAATATCATAGTGAGATGCTTGCCGATCGGTGAAAATCTCAAGATATTGATTTTCTTAGACATTCTGTTAAGATAAAAATTGGTCACATTTTCGAAAAATCTAGGATTAACTAGGTAAACCCCAATAACTTTTCAAACGGCTTGGCATGATCAAAGCATACACATAGGCCTACCGAAATATCATAGTGAGATGTTTGCCGATCGGTGAAAATCTCAAGATATTGATTTTCTTAGACATTCTGTTAAGATAAAAATTGGTCACATTTTCGAAAAATCTAGGATTAACTAGGTAAACCCCAATAACTTTTCAAACGGGTTGGCATGATCAAAGCATACACATAGGCCTACCGAAATATCATAGTGAGATGTTTGCCGATCGGTGAAAATCTCAAGATATTGATTTTCTTAGACATTCTGTTAAGATAAAAATTGGTCACATTTTCGAAAAATCTAGGATTAACTAGGTAAACCCCAATAACTTTTCAAACGGGTTGGCATGATCAAAGCATACACATAGGCCTACCGAAATATCATAGTGAGATGTTTGCCGATCGGTGAAAATCTCAAGATATTGATTTTCTTAGACATTCTGTTAAGATAAAAATTGGTCACATTTTCGAAAAATCTAGGATTAACTAGGTAAACCCCAATAACTTTTCAAACGGGTTGGCATGATCAAAGCATACACATAGGCCTACCGAAATATCATAGTGAGATGTTTGCCGATCGGTGAAAATCTCAAGTGTTTGATTTTCTTAGACATTCTGTTAAGATAAAAATTGGTCACATTTTCGAAAAATCTAGGATTATAACCCCAATAACTTTTCAGACGGGTTGGGATGATCATAGCATACACATAGGCCTACCGAAATATCATAGTAAGATGTTTGCCGATCGGTGAAAATCTCAAGATATTGATTTTCTTAGACATGCTTAAGACAAAACTTTTCACGTTCTTGAATAATCTAGGATTAACTAGGTAATTCCCAATAACTTTTCAAACGGGATAACATGATCATATCACACACATAGGCCTACCGAAATATCATAGTGAGATGTTTGCCGATCGGTGAAAATCTCAAGATATTGATTTTCTTAGACATTCTGTTAAGATAAAAATTGGTCACATTTTCGAAAAATCTAGGATTAACTAGGTAAACCCCAATAACTTTTCAAACGGGTTGGCATGATCAAAGCATACACATAGGCCTACCGAAATATCATAGTGAGATGTTTGCCGATCGGTGAAAATCTCAAGTGTTTGATTTTCTTAGACATTCTGTTAAGATAAAAATTGGTCACATTTTCGAAAAATCTAGGATTAACTAGGTAAACCCCAATAACTTTTCAAACGGGTTGGCATGATCATAGCACACACATAGGCCTACCGAAATATCATAGTCAGATGTTTGCCGATCGGTGAAAATCTCAAGATATTGATTTTCTTATACATTCTGTTAAGATAAAAATTGGTCACATTTTCGAAAAATCTAGGATTAACTAGGTAAACCCCAATAACTTTTCAAACGGCTTGGCATGATCAAAGCATACACATAGGCCTACCGAAATATCATAGTGAGATGTTTGCCGATCGGTGAAAATCTCAAGATATTGATTTTCTTAGACATTCTGTTAAGATAAAAATTGGTCACATTTTCGAAAAATCTAGGATTAACTAGGTAAACCCCAATAACTTTTCAAACGGGTTGGCATGATCAAAGCATACACATAGGCCTACCGAAATATCATAGTGAGATGTTTGCCGATCGGTGAAAATCTCAAGATATTGATTTTCTTAGACATTCTGTTAAGATAAAAATTGGTCACATTTTCGAAAAATCTAGGATTAACTAGGTAAACCCCAATAACTTTTCAAACGGGTTGGCATGATCAAAGCATACACATAGGCCTACCGAAATATCATAGTGAGATGTTTGCCGATCGGTGAAAATCTCAAGATATTGATTTTCTTAGACATTCTGTTAAGATAAAAATTGGTCACATTTTCGAAAAATCTAGGATTAACTAGGTAAACCCCAATAACTTTTCAAACGGGTTGGCATGATCAAAGCATACACATAGGCCTACCGAAATATCATAGTGAGATGTTTGCCGATCGGTGAAAATCTCAAGTGTTTGATTTTCTTAGACATTCTGTTAAGATAAAAATTGGTCACATTTTCGAAAAATCTATGATTATAACCCCAATAACTTTTCAGACGGGTTGGGATGATCATAGCATACACATAGGCCTACCGAAATATCATAGTAAGATGTTTGCCGATCGGTGAAAATCTCAAGATATTGATTTTCTTAGACATGCTTAAGACAAAACTTTTCACGTTCTTGAATAATCTAGGATTAACTAGGTAATTCCCAATAACTTTTCAAACGGGATAACATGATCATATCACACACATAGGCCTACCGAAATATCATAGTGAGATGTTTGCCGATCGGTGAAAATCTCAAGATATTGATTTTCTTAGACATTCTGTTAAGATAAAAATTGGTCACATTTTCGAAAAATCTAGGATTAACTAGGTAAACCCCAATAACTTTTCAAACGGGTTGGCATGATCAAAGCATACACATAGGCCTACCGAAATATCATAGTGAGATGTTTGCCGATCGGTGAAAATCTCAAGATATTGATTTTCTTAGACATTCTGTTAAGATAAAAATTGGTCACATTTTCGAAAAATCTAGGATTAACTAGGTAAACCCCAATAACTTTTCAAACAGGTTGGCATGATCATAGCACACACATAGGCCTACCGAAATATCATAGTCAGATGTTTGCCGATCGGTGAAAATCTCAAGATATTGATTTTCTTATACATTCTGTTAAGATAAAAATTGGTCACATTTTCGAAAAATCTAGGATTAACTAGGTAAACCCCAATAACTTTTCAAACGGGTTGGCATGATCATAGCATACACATAGGCCTACCGATATATCATAGTGAGATGTTTGCCGATCGGTGAAAATCTCAAGATATTGATTTTCTTAGACATGCTTAAGACTAAACTTTTCACGTTTTTGAATAATCTAGGATTAACTAGGTAAGCCCCAATAACTTTTCAAACGGGTTGGCATGATCATAGCACACACATAGGCCTACCGAAATATCATAGTGAGATGTTTGCCGATCGGTGAAAATCTCAAGTGTTTGATTTTCTTAGACATTCTGTTAAGATAAAAATTGGTCACATTTTCGAAAAATCTAGGATTATAACCCCAATAACTTTTCAGACGGGTTGGCATGATCATAGCATACACATAGATAGGCCTACCGAAATATCATAGTAAGATGTTTGCCGATCGGTGAAAATCTCAAGATATTGATTTTCTTAGACATGCTTAAGACAAAACTTTTCACGTTCTTGAATAATCTAGGATTAACTAGGTAATCCCCAATAACTTTTTAAACGGGTTGGCTTGGTTAATGTATACACACAAGCTTACCGACGACATGTGTGCCGATCGTTGAAAATCTTGAAATATCGATTTTCTTATATATTTAATAAATATATTTCATTCGGATATTATTATAAAAAATATTTTATATTTTTCGCCCGAATGTATACTTTTTAACACGCATACATATGTAAATTTGTTGTTGTTGTTAATTCTAGTTTTATTTTAGGATAAACTTCATTCGCATACCATTTTTCGTTTATTCCTCGATGATTTGATCTATTATGGTAATCTCGAATGTAGATCCCGAATTGGGATTGAAAGCTCAAGCCTAAATCTGCAAAAATAAAGAGCCCTATACCAAAAAAAATAATTTGTTTAAATATAAAGAATTGGCTCATTATAAATAAAAATAGTTTCTTCTTTGTTTTTAAAAATACCGTTATTAAACGATTTATTATATACTAACTCAACTACTTTAAATGTTTCATCATCAGTAAAGATGCCTGTTACCTTTTTTAGCAAGGTATAATTTTTTACAATATACGTTATAACGCCCTCGTTATCTAGATTATTCTGTTTTATTGTATATCGTCTTTTATTTGTAAATTACATTTTTAATTGTATATCTGTGTTTAAATTATCATTTCTTTCTAAAACTAGTTGGTTTGTAAATTCATTTAGAGGTTTAGTTAATATCGGCAGTCTTCTGGTTGAATTTCATTCGGTTGAACTCATTGATGAAATTGTTTCATCGTTACTGTTCTCTTGCATGAAATTATCGGTTTCATTTAAATGTATTTCTATTCGTGACTACGCATCTGCATTCGTGTTTTATAGACAATTTCAAAATCGAATTCCTCGAGTTTTAATCTCCCACGTTTTAGCTTTGATTGTGGTTCTTTTAGTGACATTAACCATGTCAATGGTTTATGATCTGTTATTTTGCATTTCCTTCCATATAAATACGATCGGAAGTGTTTGGTGGCCCTAACAGTGGCTGAAATCTCCTTTTTTATGCTACTGTAGTTTGTTTCAGGCTGGTTTAAGGTTCTACTGGCATAGCAAATGGGTTTATAATACTGTGTTGAGATAATACAGCTCCTAGAGCAAAGTTACTTGCGTCTGTTGTCAAATTAAAATGTTTAGAAAAGTCCGGGTATTTTATTGTAGTATGGGATCGTTGCACAATAAAGTCTTACATTTTTCAAAACATTCGATGTATTTGGAATCTTCAGTTATTTTGTTCGTTTTCCTCAAACATTCAGTCAGCGGTTTTGTAAGTTCGGCGAAATCTTTAATAAATTTCCTATAGTATCCCAATAACCCTAAAAAAGATTTAATTTGTTTTTCTGTACGGGAGACATTTTTAACTGCTCTCATTTTATATAGGTTAGGTTTAACTCCTTCGCTTGTTACTAGATGTCCTAAAAAGGAAATCTCTTTACGGAGGGATTTCGATTTATCAATTTGAATTTTCAGATTAGATTTTTTTGTAAAAATACTTTTACAACACTTTCTCGGTATCCTTGGAGTGAGGTTGAAAAGATGATTATGTATATCATCCATATAATAAAAGCAAATTTTGCCTTGTAGATCTTGCAAAACATTGTCCATAACCCGTTGAAAGGTGGACGGGGCAGGTGAAGGAAAATCCTGATGATCTATTTCGTTTTCTACTGGGCAATAATGTTCACTCTGCAAATCGGGTTGTGGATTATTTTCAATTGGATAGTTATTATAGTATGCATATTCAGAGTTATGTTTGTAGCGGCTCACTCATGCGTGCTCCGCCACAAAGTATCAATCACATACATTGGGGTCTGGGTTCACCCAACCACTAATGCAACGTCTTCACGCCACTCAACGTTGGTGCAACGTCTTCACCCCACTCAACGTTGGCATTACGATTTGGGAACACACGCATTCAACCAATGAACTACTGTCTCTTCTCCATGAAGAGAAAACAAAATTAAATAAAATATTTATTTTTCACTTCAGTGAGCTCTCGTGCTCTGCAGCGACAACACAGCGCTTGTGTTGTTAGTCGCCCATGATATTTGTTGCTGCCGGCAAAATGGTGATAAATAATAAAAATAAAAACTAATAAATTATTTTAATTCTAAAATTAAATAAATCATATTTAAAAAAATATTAAATTAAATTGTGTGTTTTTAAATAGTTGTGTGTGTTTAAATAGCTCTTCTACATGAAATCTTGGCTGACCCGTTGATCGAAGAAAATTATTATTATTACCATTATTTATATTATTACCATATAATTATTATTGTTATTTCTAATTAGATTTTTGAATTTAGAATGAATGCCCTGATTTTTGAACATGTGGTGGTCTTACTTGATCGAAGGTATTAAAGTTCGGTTGAAAATTAGGTCTATGAGGAGTAAATTGGTTTAATTGATCGTGATTGAATGTAGACTGAAAAGAACTGGATAAGTTTATGGGTGCATTTTGATCTATAATATGTGTTATTAGGTTGTGTTATGATTAAGGGTTTAATATGCAGAAGTTTCCTTATTGGAGTGTTATTCTTATTGTGATTTTGGGTTTTCAGGTAACTAATGTTCTGTTCTTTAAACAGAAAGAAAAAGCTTCACTCAGTGATGTGGGTAATATTTGTAGGAATTTACGGATTTTCCCCTCCATCACTCAAATACTTTCCCGATATTTTCGCCGTAGAGGACACAGAGTTCTGCATGCTTTATCTGCGAACATTAGTTTAATACAGATTTCGTGTAACCAATTTGTATAATTACATAAAACAATAATGATAATAAATTACAACAAAAAATATTAACGAAGAGAAAAATAAAATGGTTATAACAGGGAAAATATGTTGTGCATGTACCTGTAAAAGTAGCAGTACTATGCCCGATTCCTGGTTCTACTCCTCCCGCTCCGTCTTATTTCTTTCGCCCGTCGCCCTTAAATGTCAGAGCTTTGAATCCTCTCGTTCGCAACTCTGTGGCACAAAACAATTATAGTTTTCTCGTCACGAAAACAATAAGTGAAGATGCTGTCCGAAAAACGCTAGTTGCCCAACTAACATTTTGCCTTATAAATTGTCTTTTAAGAATATTTTTCACTTAAAAGAGCCCTAGAATAACATTCTCCAAGAATGTTTAAAACTGAATACTTATTAGCTTCTTGTCAAAGAAATGCCGATTTATAAACGATATCATATTCTTACATGGCATTTTTACACCTTGGCAGATTCTGTTGTAAGGCTGTTTCTTACTCCACACTTAGTATACTCTTATTGTTTTTAGTGGAAAAGTTTTCTTAGCCAAGACATATTAAGTCTTACGGTTCTCTTAATTTCTTTCTTTATGAGTGTTCTGTAGGATTTCTCTTGAGCAAGAGTTTTGTAAGATTAAAACATAAACAAATCTTTATAGAGAACACTATAACATATTGTTTAAATTCTTTAGCAAGAGCCTTTAAAGTGTGTTTCTTTTAGAAAATATGACATTTGTTTGAGTACCGTAGAACAAAACTTAGTGATTGACGTAATTCTAAAACTAATTAATGTTAAAAATCGAGTGTCAGATATATTACAGTTTTATTCAGTTTTTTTATTTAAAATAATATAGTAAATATGTCTCTAAATATATAATATGTATTCGCAAGATATTCTCTTAATACGCTTGGATAAGTTCTCTTTAAGAAAAACTCATACCTCTCATTATTTGGTTTTATAATTTTAATGGTAAAAAAAGAAAATATTATCAATACCTTAGTATGCCAAAACTATTACGGTGTCACGGTAATGCCGAGAACTTATTTTAAATGCTTATTACATACACTGCTCTGAGCTCTCATTAGAGCTTGCGCTTAATGATATATATATATATATATATATATATATATATATATATATATATATATATATATATATTTATATATATATATATATATATATATATATATATATATATATATATATATATATATATATATATATGTATATGTATATGTATATATAATATATAATATATACAAGACAGTCATACAAACTTGTTATTATAAAATAATTGTTTTATAATATCGAGTATCAACACATTTATTTAAATTTATTTAAAACAAACAAAAAAAAACAGATTTATATGACTTTACATAATTTTGTTGGTTAATTTATATTTATTTCTTCAGTTTTACCGAAGTATATAAACTCAAGCCGACCCTGGAAACTAATTTAAACGTTTGCTTATAAGACACTTATAAGATATTTCACGTAGAACGTCACTTCGGCCATTGGTTTAGGAATTTCCATTATTAAAAAAAGTATCCATTTTGTAATTTTTTAGATTCATTTTTTTCAAATGGAATATTTTGATATATTTTGGCAATTTTAGGAACTTAGCAAGTGCTTTTATAAAGTTTCCTCTCATAACAAGTACTATGTAGTATTTTAATTAGACCATTTTATGATATTTCTTTTTTTTGATAATTTATATTTTTTTAAATAATAATAATTCTTTATTTTATTATTCGAATTTTTAAGAGCGCAAAAAAATTAGATCAGGTAGCTATTATTTTTAATTGAAAAATTTGAATTCGCAGCTAAATTCTATGCTAATTTCAATGTTAATTTTAATTATATAAAAAGCAATTAGTTTTTCAAGCATTATCTGTTTTAATTTAATTTATCTGTTTTATTTGTCAAATGATAATACCAAGTGTGTTATAAAACTGAATTAACCGAGCAAACGGCGCAGTGGTTAAAGCTGCGGCGGTTGGATCGGGAGGTACCGGGTTCGAATCCCTATAGGGGCGGGATGCAAAAGGGATTTTTCATCATCTGATTACGATCGGTGATGACGATGAACACAACTATGACCCCCTGTTGAGAGTGCGGAATCCATGGGCCGACCCACCTTTCATGTCAGCACTATAGGTTGGCATGAAGCAATGCAATGTGCAGGTGGTTTAAACGAAAACGGGTCTATAGCCGTACGTCCTCGATTTGGCCACTAAAGGCGTAAGGTAGGACGTAAAAAGCGAACTGCGAAAGAGTTGGGAGTGCCTTGAGCCCCAGAACAGATTGCAGGGATAAAAACAAACAAACAAACAAACAAAAAAACTGAATTAAGAATCATTAAAGTTGTATAATCCTATAACATAATTTTCTAAGATTATAACGATGAATTATATAGGAATACAACGTAAGTCTTAAAACGCTCTTACATAAGAATGTATATTCTGATAACAACCTTACCAAAGACTTCTTTACGACTATTCTTATAACTTATATCATTCTTTCTCAAGAAGGTTGAGCTTTATATGACACTTATGTTCACCTTATATGCCGCTTATTTTAACCTTATGTGCCCAAATAGTTCGCCAGAAGACTCTTATAAGTTTAATATAAGATGCATTTTAACTCTTATATCAGGCTCATAAATTTCAAAATTGTTAGTTGGGTGGGTGTCGTATGTAGCAAAAAAAAATTTTTTTTTGTAATCAATTCCCTTTGCCTAATATACAGACCTTACCAAAATTATTTGTGCATCGCAAAAATTTAAGAAATCACTCGATTAAATTTAAAATTATGACCCAAAAATTATCTTAAATAAAAAAATATTTCATTTGTTATTCAAAATGACATTTATTCTCTATTTGATTAAAACAAATAAAAAAATATCCATTATTTCGTTCAAAACAAACGCAAAAGAAAATCACAAAATTATTTGTGCATCATGATTCTCTCACAAAATTATTTGTGCATAGCAAGAAAAAAATTCTCTTATAAAGGGGAATTCCGATTTTCTTTAATGTTTTATCAAAAATATTACAGGTGGCCCTTTTAGTTATTATTTTCTAATACCAGCGTTTAGTCGATATTGTTCAAAATGGATAAAACAAAGGAAATATCTTAGCGGGCTATTCTGCCGGGATGCCTATAAATGAGTTATCATGGTTGTACAACTGCCATCGAAATTCAATTACCAAGTCAAAAAATGAAAAACTAAGAGTAGCTTGAAAATGTGCAAGGCAGAGCACGAAAATGAGATACAAGCGCAAAAGAAGATAACACAATAATGAAACTCCTTAAACGCAATCCTCAGGAAAAATCAAGCAAGTACAGAATGAAATAAATTACACTCGAAAAGCCAAAATCTGTCTAATGACTGTACGAAGATGACTTTACGAGGCAAATGTCAAAGCCTATACTATTCAAGAGAAGCCGTCCATAAGCCAAACAAATAAGAGAAAGCGACTTAAATTTGCACACACCTACCAGTCAAAGCCTGTGGAGTTCTGGCGTAATATTTTGTGGACAGACGAGTCATGTTTTAGTTTGGATGGAACCTATGGTAAAAAATATTTTTATTCCACTCCCGAACAAAAAAAAAATCGCACTGTTATTATGCCCACTCGCCATAGTGGTGGCGGTAAAATAATGGTATGGGGGTGTTTTAGCTACAATGGGTTTGGAAATCTCATAATGCTACCTGAAATGTAACTTCCATTAGGTACTTGGTTGGAAGTCTTAAACGAGCACGCTTTAGTTTCCGGTTGTGAATTGATAGGCCAGCATTTTATATTGTAGCAAGACAACGCTCCAATTCAAAAAAGTAAATTCATCATGACGTTTCTAAAAGATTTGGATCAACAAACACTTGATTGGCCACATCAAAGCCCGGATTTAAATCCAATTGAGAATATGTGGAATTATTTAAAGCAAAAAATGGCGGTAGAAATTGGAAGGCAGCCAAAAGAAACTTTTGCTGTGGTAAAAAATATCTGGGATCAAATTCCAACGCAAGTGCTATAAAATCTCGTGAATTCCATTCCACAGTGTCTTCATGAAGTGATTGCGAACAACGGTGGGAATACTTCATATGGACTTAATTTGAAATTAATCATTATTCCTCGACATTTAGTCAATTTAATCGATTATTTGTACTATGCACAAATAATTTTGTGGTAAAATAATCATGCACAAATAATTTTGTGATTTTCTTTTGCTTTTGTTTTGAATGAAATAATGAATATTTTTTTTTTATTTTTTTTAATGAAATAAAGAATAAATGTCATTTCGAATAACAAACAAATGAATAATTTGTTTATTTAAGTTAATTTTTGGGTGATAATTTTAAATTTAATCGAAGAGAATTTTAACTACGTTATCTTCCTCACTTTTTTTTTTTTTTTTTTTTTTTTTTTTTATATACATATTTTAATTGGGTGCAGAGCGGACTTATTAACGGTCCTAGCTCCTTGTAACTGTCAGAGCTTCTGCACCCAATGCGCGATCCTTCAAGTAAAGATTAATAGCTACCTTAAATTTATTCATTTTGTATTCCTCCGGAAATTTGAAGTGTATTAGCGAATTCCACTTTTTTGATGTTCGATATACAAATTCGCGCTTAATTTCTTCAGTTCGAGGTTTCGGGAGCTTCACCGTAAACCTATGTGCATTGGTTGTTCCTCTTGTTACTCTTGTTGTTGTAACGAATGGTGGTATTTTCTCCGATAGTTCTGCAGAACATTTACCATGTAAGCATCTGTAGAAGACGCAGAGTTCTGCAACATCTCTGCGATGCTGTAAGCTATCTAGTTCTTGGGTAAGTCTGGGATTCCGTATTATTCGGATAGCGCGGCGTTGAACCCTGTCCAATAACTGGAGGGTGGTACCAGACGCACCTCCCCAAACTTGACAGCAATACTCTATACATGGTCGGATGAAGGTTTTATATATCTGGAGAACTTGATGCGATTTAAAAAACCTTCTGCATCTATTTAGGAACCCGAGTTTTTTTGAAGCTGATAGCCAATGCAACAATGTGTTCATTCCATTTGAGTTTGTTACTTATTTGAACACCAAGCAGTCGAATTGAGTCGCAACCCACAAGGATATGGTTTTTTACCACAAATGGGTAGTCGTTGCGACTTTTTTTACGTGAAAATGTGCATATTTGTGTCTTTTTCTCGTTAAATTGCACTAAGTTGTTGTTACCCCACTCAAATATTGTACTTAAATCGGAATTAAGAGAAGTTACGACTATCTGACCGTTTATTATTTAAATCTGTAATGCTAGGCTCCGCCTCGAATGAAATAGAAGAATGCAATGTGGCATCATCTGCAAAGCTATGGATAGGGTTTACAGTGCTATCCAGCAAATCGTTGATGTATAGCAAAAACAGGATCGGTGACAAAGGTGATCCCTGAGGGACTCCGGCATTTGGGGAGTGCGTCGATGATGATCTCCCATTAAGTACGACGCTGATTTTTCGGTCATTGAGATAGCTTTTAATCCACCTGGTGGTCATCGAGTCCAGCCCGTAAGCCACAAGTTTACAAATAAGATTCTCATGCCATACCTTATCAAAAGCCTTGGATATATCCAAAGCGATTGCAAAGGCCTCTCCGTGGTGTTCTAAGGCGAGATTCCATTTGTTTGTGACGTACGTCAGGAGATCGGTCGTGGATCGGCTTTCACGAAAGCCGTATTGTCTATCCGAAATTAGTTTGTTAACTAGTTGTGGCTCAACAGGAAATTCTTCTTCTATGCTCTCCTGGTAGTATAACAATTTCAATATTGTCATCAATTTCAATTTTTCTGCTTTTCACACACACACACACACACACTAGGTTTAACTTTATGGAATTCTATACACTTAAAATAATAAAACTTTAAAACAATCAAATACGCACGACTTGTCGATCAAACAAAACAGCTCAAAATAACATTAGGAAAGATAACCAGCAAAACATATAACGGCTGTTTGTTCTGTTATATTTTCTCATGGTTGCCAACTTCATCAAACATAAAATGAAGCTGGTTTTGCACCCGACTGAGTTTTTAGGAAGGGTTTTGCAACCCATTGTATTAATATTCTTGTAATTGAAGTCGAGAAGAATCCAGGGATATCAAAATCTCAAAAAAAAAAAAAAATTGCGGATGGCAGGGTTTGCATCCGGTCGACTCATATACACTTATTAGTAGCAAAACTATGGTTTTAAGCTAATGAATGAAACGCATACAAAACACTAACATTACTAACTTTCAAAAAGCACTAATAACTTTACTGTCTATCAAAGTACTTCTAAAAAAAAAATTACAAAAAAAAATATTTTAAATTACACAATACTGAAATGACATAAATTACGGATGAAATCACAAAAAATGTATATACTTATTATGAATTTATTATTATTTTAAATTAAAGTATTGTAATGATTTATTGCAATTTTAAATTATTTAATTTCGATGTGTATTGTACAACAGTCCGAGGTCGAAATGAAAAAGTATAATGCAGATTGGACAACTCTATTTAAATCTCTGAATATTTCGGCAGTTGTCTCCGAATTTTATAATATTGTTGTGAGTTGTTTGAATTAGTTGTTCTAAAATTATTTGTTGATTCCACGTATGCTGAGCCTTGGTTCATCATCGCTTAAAAATATCGCAAATCGTAAAGCAAAGAGTTTTAAGAAATTTAAGCGTTTCGGGGAGGTAAACGACCAATTTAGTTGTCGCAAATTATGCGGAGAGTTCAAATTCCTCAACAAAATAAATATTTTACACGTAGAAAATGAAATTTCGTTAAACGAATAAAGTTTCGTTTAAACAAAATCACAAGGCTATCCGAGGGGTATGACTTACAATAATGCTTCTTTATCAGGTTCATGTCATCAATAAGCGTATTTCCTTGACAAATTTGCAACAATAATTGCATTGAATAAACACCAGATCAGTGGTAATACTTGCCGTTAAATCACTTAATTTGAAAGTTTATGTGTACATATGTATACCATAATGACAAATAAACACAAAACAAAAAAAAAAACGTTCGTTCGAAGTAGAATGTAATATCAAAAATACGGGGTTGATCTAAAATTATTTTCTAATTCCCAAAAGTAAACAAGTTAAGTTAAGTTTTTACACATATATTATTATCGATATCCATTTTTAAACCTAAAAACTGTATTATATTATTATACAATTCTTTATTCGGATATTTTTGAACGAGAAATTTGCATTGTTTAGATGCCTAAACACGTACTTTTACACTGATTTGTTTAATTCAATGTGGGTGTAAAATAAACAATGTTCATGCAAACAAATGAATTTTCTACAAAACAAATTTGTAGTTCATTTTTTTATGTGCATTATCGGTAATTTTAATATTTCCTTGCCTTTTATTGTAAACAGTGCCTAATTGATCGGAAATGGAATTGATGGGAACTATTTTTATAGACAGAGTTGCGGAATCTGTTAGTTAAAAAGTGATTTACTTAGTATCTATTTTTATATATTTTTTATTAGATATTTTTTATGTAGAATTTGATAGTGATAATTTCGGTGTGTGCAGTTTTTTCAATTAAATTACAAAAATCAGTACTAAAAATATTTATCACAGGATTTGGACACAGTCTAAATTAGAAAAGTGCTTCATAGCACAATTTTCAGTTGAATGTCGCCAGTTTTCAATTGGATCTATTTCGTTTTTGTCATCTAATTTAGGATTCTTTTGGATTCACTTCTTTTTGTTAGTAAGTAATCCAGTTCTTGGGAATTCGTTAAGTATTTCATATATTTTTTTTTTATTAATGGAACTTCTTGTGAAATTTAGGAATCTTGCCACTTTAAGAGATGGTTTCACTCTGTTGACTGCATTTTTGTCAATGTTGCATTTTATTTCCCCGAAATAACTTTCGATTGCAGCATTAGCAAAACGTGTGATGGGTAAGTATTGTTTTTCTGGATGACTTAGTATTGGAGTCCAAAGTGGTAAAAACGGAATAAAATCTTTTAATATTTCTCTTAAAAATTATGGACGGTTAAACATATTCATTGGTTTTTGGTTAATAACTGCAGTTTCTTTCATCGAATTGAAATTCGAGATGCTAAGAAAATCGAGATAAAATTTACTTGATTTATACAAGGCATTCGTTTTTGTGTCTTTTGCATTCTCTTGGGTGGAGTGAATAAAAAAAAGTAAATACTTTTTTCAAGTAAATACTACCGAATAAGTGAATAAAACTTACTTGCATATTTTTACCAAGTATCTACTGATTAAACTAAAAATTTTCTAGTACCTACTTACTTAAAACTATGTGAATAAAAACCATCTTCTACTTTCTAATGACAATTCTCTACTTAAAAAGTTAAAGTAAAGTAAAAAGCAACTTTTAGTCAACAAAATGACAAATTTATTAAGAGTTCGGTTAAATTTAAGAAAAACTAAATTTTATCGGCCACGCAAAATTAATTTTTTCCACAATTATAAAAATATTTATCGGTTTACTAGCAAAAATGTCCAAAAATTATACGACATAAAGAGAAGAAGAACATGAAGAGCGGGGTGGTAAAATAAGAGAAAAACAAAAATGGAAATATTTTTAAGGTGTTTGAGTGATCCAGGGTTTCAAGAAGGAATTGGTGAAGAAGAGGGGGTTCATAGAACCTCAGTTTGCAAAATATTTTCTCAAATGCTGGAAAAAGTGATTGCAAAATCACAAGATTTTATTACATTTCCGAAAGCAGATCGTGAAATTATTTCTACAAAAGAACTTTAGATGGGAAAATTTAAGATTCCCAACGTTATTGGGGCACTAGATTGCACCCATATTGAGATCTTGAAACCAGTTGAATTTGCTGATGAATACATAAATAGAAAAGGTTTTGCCAGTAATAACGTACAAGCTACATGCGATGCTGCAGAAAAATTTACTAGTGTCGATGTTCGGTGGCCAGGTTCAGTGCAGGATAGTAGAATTTGGAAGTTGGCCGAAGCTTATAATTTTATAAAAACAAAATCAAATTGCATGTTACTTGCAGACAAAGGATACGGAATATCCCCATGGCTCTTAACACCATATAAAAATCCCGACAACAGAATAAATGAAAGTTTTAATTAATTACACTCTAGAGAGCGAATTATTGTCGAAAGATGCTTCGGTCAACTTAAAAAACGATTTCCGATTGTGGGGTACAAACTTCGGATAGCGCACAATAAACGTCCCGCTGTAATTGTAGCCTATATAGTGTTACATAACTTGGCCAAAATTTTGAATGATATAAATGATTGGTTTGCTGACACAAATGTTACGGAATGTGATATCAATTCATCTGTAAATGTAGAATATGATGATTAGAGCCCGGATTTCTATGTAAATACATATTTTTTCATATAAATGCATATTTGCTCTTTAAATGCATATATTTACATATATTCTAGATTTTAAGATTTTTGTGCATATTTTTCCATTTTCGGTGAGGTTTTAAGGTCAAATATGTAATTCCACGCGAATTCCGAATACTTTTACTCTTTTTCTTTCGTTTAAAACAGAAAGGTATAACTTAATCGTATAAATTAATGAAACATTGTTTCCTGGGTTTACGTTTTAGGGGAATCACAAAAATTTGACGTTTGAAGAAAATGGTTGTGTCTCATTTTTGTAAAATAAAAATAATAATCAAAATTTTAGTGTAAAAATGCCAAAAGAAAAGACAAGTGTGGCTAATCGACTAAATATGTTTGCTAAGGATATTGGTGAAGGTGTTCTGAAGACTGATGGAAAAGTTTTATTGTGTTCATTATGTAACAAAAAAGTTGGATCAGATACTAAATACCAAGTCGAACAACATCTTAAAACAAAGCTTCACGAGGCACAGTTAAAAAAAAAATCCTGTAGACAAGAATTAATTGTTAATACTGTAGAAGCCAGCAATCAAAAATCGGAATTTACCTTAAAACTTTGCGAAGCTCTTCTCTCAGCGGACATTCCGTTTTGGAAACTTGAAAATCCGGTATTTCGCAAGTTTTTAGAAGATCATACAGGCAACCCAATTCCTCATGAATCCACTTTAAGGAAAAATTATCTTGCTCCGGCCTTTGAAAAAATTATAAATAAAATAAAACAAGCAACATCTAAAAAAAAAATTTGGATTTCAATTGATGAGACGACGGATGTGATGGGTAGATATGTCGTAAATGTAATTGTTGGCATTTTAGATAAAGACAATTTTGAAAATCAACCTTTTTTGCTAAACGTCAAGCAATTAGAGAAAACCAACTCTACCACAATTGCACAATATTTCGACGAATCAATTAATATTTTAGGTTTGTAAATTTAAAAAATTATTTTAATAATTTTATTGATAAAAGTGATTTTTTTAGGCCCAAGTTTTCCAAAAAACGATGTCCTACTATTTCTAAGCGATGCAGCGCCATACATGGTAAAAGCTGGTAAAGGTTTAAAACTGCTGTATCCGAATATGTTACATGTTACATGCATAGTTCATGGATTGCATAATGTAGCTGAAGCTATTCGGGACCAACATCCCAAAGTAAATAAATTGATCGGAGCTATTAAAAGAGTTTTTATAAAAGCCCCTTCCCGAATTCAAATTTTTAAACAAATTGCTGAGGACATTCCATTGCCACCACAGCCAGTGTTAACTCGATGGGGTACATGGTTGGAAGCCGTCACGTATTATTGTAACAATTTTGAAAAGATTAAAGAGGTTTTCGACAACATGGATGAAAATGATGCAATTTCTATTTCAGAAGCTAAAAAACTTCTTGTTGATTCCCAAATAAGGAATCAATTAATATATGTTTCTACAAATTTTGGTTTTTTACCACAGTACAT
This sequence comes from Tipula vernalis, assembly GCA_958295665.1. Taxonomy (NCBI): domain Eukaryota; kingdom Metazoa; phylum Arthropoda; class Insecta; order Diptera; family Tipulidae; genus Tipula; species Tipula vernalis. The sequence goes on along the minus strand of OY282560.1, from coordinate 241,731,318 downwards.
TAAAAACTTAGAAGGTAGATCTCTGCTGCTATCACAATCATTTGAAATTTTAAGTAAAATTGAAGCTGGGATAATGGCTGTTAAGGGGACATCTTCAAATATAATCAAATCTAAATTTAACTCAGTCTTTTACGAAAAAAAATTAGATTTAGCAGTAATAAGAAAAATTGATAGAATTCTTAAGGAAAGTGGATAAACCGGCAGAACACATTACATTATATAAATATGCGCATTTAACGTCTGTGGAGGTGGAGAGAAGCTTTTCGAAATATAAAGCGTTGTTAAGCGATCGACGACAATCGTTTACCTTTGAAAATTTAAAAATGAATTTCATTGTTCACTGCAACACATAGGTTAGGTACCAAAATCAATTTTTTGCTTTTGAAAAATAAATAAATTTTTTTTGTTAAGAGAAAATGAGTGTTTTTTTACATATTTTTAGTGCATATTTCAAGATTTTTTAATGCATATTTGCATACATATTTTAATGATTTTAAGAGCATAAACATCCGGGCTCTAAAGATGATGCTTCTATTCGTTTAAAAGGGCAGCAAAATAGAGAAAATATAAAAGAGTTTTTATTAGAAAAAAAAATATTAAAACCATAAGTTTTTGTATTTTATTTAATAATTATTTATCACATTGCTTTCTGTATCAAATAAAATTTAAAATTAAATATCACGATTTCATTTCAGTCGTTTTATTACAAAAAAGTGAAGCTTTTTAAACTAAAACAACATTCACAATGAAAAAACTTTTTACTTTTAACTTATGGGTTTGAATGAATTTCCAACGTAACGAGCAACATAATTTTTTCGTTAAGTTGGAAATTCATACAAACCTGTAAGTAAAAAGTAAAAAAGTGTTTTCATTTTGAATGCTGTGTAAATGTCCATGAATTTAGTTTCGTTCTTGATTTTCATAAGTTATGTTAGATTCATCAATTTCATAGTTATAGAACGTTACCGGGCTCTCGATTGGTGCTTTTAATTGGTTAAGTTGTAACGTGTATGTTTTTTTTTGTAGTTTTAACACCTCCAACTGCTTCAAGAGAACTAACCTTGCTAATTTCTCGTCGGTTAAATTAACAGTTTCATCTGTCTCATCTGACAGTACACCCACAACTTTAATGGGTTTGAACTTTTTGGGATGGCTTGGAATATCGTCCGTTGTATTTTTAGGTGCCAATATTGATAATCCTACAGAAAGAGCACCTAAAAAACAAAAATAATTATAAAGACATACACCCACAGTGCTAACCCTACACGTACACCCGTACAAACTACATAAAACGAATGCTACAATACAACAAACAAACAAACAACACATACTCACGACCAACCTTCCGTTTGTTTGAATGTGGGGTTGGAATTATATTCCAACAACTTTAAATCCAGTTCCCAAGTTTTTAGTATAATTTTTTTATTTCCCGTTTGATTTATGTCTGCTTTCTTCTTTGTATCAGTTTTAATGTTATTTAATTTCTTTTTCAATTGTTTGGCAGTTAAGTTTATCAACGTTTTCCGATAATATTCATCGATCACCTTCACTTCGGTAATTGCGATTTACTAAGCAGAATTGGATACTTTTTTAAAGCCGATATGAATTCAACCTGCAAACATATTTCTTCCGCCACTTCGATACCTGTATCCATAACTACGCACAACTGAATGTAGTTTTATGAAAATCACTATTTTACCTTTTTTATTAGAACAATACAATGTTAATAATTAGGTTTAATTTAATATCGTGATCAAAAGAATGTATAACTCACTTCAACAAATCAATAACATTTAATATTTTTGAGGTTAGATTTCATAATAGTAACTACTTGAAAAATTTGAAGTAGGATATTGTCAAAAAGTAGTTACTCGAAAAATTTCCCAGTTTGTACTTTAAAGTAAAAGTAAAATGTTATATATGCTTTTGCGACCAAATTCTTTTACTTGAAAGTAAGTTCTTAGAAGTAAACACTTTTTTTATTCACTCCACCCCTTGGGTAACACTAATATCATTATGAGAGTCGTCGTCAGCAGGCATTACATAATTAGGTTCATGAAAATTTGTTTCGGAAAGAATTATGGATAAGTAAATTATGAAAGTTGAATTTTTTTCGTTATAAATTTTGAACAGTATATTCCACCGAGCAAACGGCGCAATGGTTAAAGCTGTGGCGGTTGGATCGGGAGGTACCGGGTTCGAATCCCTATAGGGGCGGGATGCAAAAGGGATTTTTCATCATCTGATTGCGATCGGTGATGAAGATGAACACATCTATGACCCCCTGTTGAGAGTGCAGAATCCATGGGCCGACCCACCTTTCATGTCAGCACTACGGGTTGGCATGAAGCAATGCAATGTGCAGGTGGTTTTCAAAGACGGATCTGTAGCCGCCCGTCCTCGATTTGGCTACTCCAGGCGTAAGGTAGGACGGTAAAAAATAAATCAAGAAACAAACAAACAGTATATTCCAAATTTTGTTAATTTTTGAATATTCGGTTACTAAGCTAACTTTTTTATACTAAATTTACTTTTTAAATGGTGAATATACACGTAGGAGTAATATAGTATTCCTGCAAGTTTTTCCCTTGTAACCATTCCAAGTTCAAGTTTATTTATTTAAATAGCTCCAAGCTATTTTAGCCCAACGAGAATGCATTGATTATAGCACGACTGAAATCAGAAACGAAGTGATTAAATATTGGCCAGCTTAAATTAGAATTTTTCATACATTTATTTTCGAAAAATTCTAATATTAAATGATGATTGTAAACTGATTATTATCTCCATAAACGGAAAATTAGTTCCAGTTTTTCCATAAATATTTTTAATGTTTACCACTCCTGCACCGTATAGTATTTGATTATCTACTCCTTGTGGCTTATTATTATTATTATTGGAGGGCCATGCGGGCGATCTATTATACCTAAAAGATCTATTGTGCTGCTTAATTATCCGTCCACTAAATATTCAGGTTCTTAATGAACGTGACAATACTGCCTCCCGGTACGTGATACGTACTATCTGGGCTTATTGCTCTCCCTCGTAGATGCTTAATACAACATATAGTTCCGCTAGAAAGACGGTAGCATTGGAGCCCAAGGACCTCGAGAGGATTGTCCCACTCCTGTATATTCCTACTCCTGCCCCGTATACCGTTTGATTTTACGCTTACGAGTTGCTGGATATTGCAAATCGCCTGTAGGTCACCCAGCTTTACTACAGGAAGGTTAAATAAAACTGGAGGGTGCCTGGGCCTACTTTAGCCTGTGCCAAATGGGCAAAAATGTGCCAAATGGCCATAGTTACCAGTGGTTGCCACGAGGAAGCAGCACGTACACTTGCGAATTGTGATCAGGCTACCCCTTACACAATTGTACCCATCACGCAGCTGCCGAGTCACAAGACCAGAACAGCTCACGCGATGCGCACCCTACTGGAAGGTTACAGAGCTGGTAGATTAATCTACTCAACTTTGGCCCCCCCCCCCTTCAATAGACAGCAAACCACTTCCTTGTGGCTTACGTACCAACGATTCTGTTCCATCTATGTGAACTGTTACACTTTTATCGATTAACCGCGAAAGAACTTTGATCTGGTCTTTAGATAACCAATATATTGTAAACATATGCAAACGAATATATTATTCTCACATTAATAATTGCAATTTTTTCATTTGGAACAAAATAAGGTATCTCAGGTTTTAAAGAAGAACCAAATGCAGGTTCAGGCGTAATGTTTTCTTTCAAATTAGTCTCAGTTAGTTTGTTTTTACTATCTGCTGTAATCGCACGCATAAGTTGTAACGTTCGTTTCATTTTTGCTCTCGTCGTGGTGAGGTTGAATTTCTGTGGGTCGGCTGTATCTCATATTTATTGTTGATTGTTATTTCAGATAATTTTTTATTTTTCATTTGATTGTTCTCATATACAGTGGGTGAAATGGATGTACATGAGATGTATGGTTGTGGTATGATTATTTTTATTCACCGGTTCGATCGAGGGACTGTTGTTTTTTTTTTCAAATACATACAGACATTTTTTCACTAATTCATTGAGCATTTAAATTTTTTTTTTTTCGTTTGTTTTGGCGGTAGACCAAACATGCGAGATCTTTCCTTTTTTTCCGCTAATTGCGGTTTCTCATGAGGTGATTTGTAAAGTTTAAAAAAATTGATAAACGAGGAGGATGGTCATGAGGTATTCGAATCTCAAATGATAAGATTGATCGAGGAGAATAAAAAAAAACATTAAAAACATTAAATTGAAAAGTTAACTTGAAAACACATCAACTGTTGTGCGGAGTTTTGAGATAAAAATTGGACAATCGAAAAAGAATTATCTTTCAAGTAAGAGTCTGTGTAAGTTATTAGATTCATTGAGCAGGGTGAATAAAAAAAAACAAAAAAAACAATAAGTCTGTTCATATGCAAACATACCATAAGGCCCCGTTTTGCGTCATAGTTAGGTTCCCAAAAATAGCGACTCAAATTGAAACAATGCAAACTGAAAATTATTTTTGATATAAATACGAAGGTTTTGAAGGGGATACTCGTAGGTTCCTAAAATTTAATGAAGAAAGGAACTAAAGCTTATTATATAATAATTGAGGTACATACATACTTTTTTTCATCAATTATATATATGGCATGTACATACATTACATAGTCCATTTAATTTAATAATAAAAAAAATGTACATAAGTACATACGAGTATATCAATACGTATTGAAATAGAAAAAAAAACGAAAAATAGAATTTCAATCTAAATTACGATAATTTACGTGGACGAAAAATATTGATCAAGTTTTTGTTGAACTATTTTTGTTTTATTCTGATAAATTTCCCTATAAATTTTGATTGAGGTTCTAAGCATTTTTGCTACCATCAAACTGCGCACCGGGTCAGGATCATCGTATATGGAAATGTTTGCTGCTTCGTCAATTAATTTTAGAGCATCCGATATTCGCTTATTGGATAAAGCCTGTTTTGGTTCTTGTCTTCAATTGATAGACTTTGATTATTATCCAATTTGAAAAGCTCGTCGTTATCTAACTCCTCTTCACTGTTAATATTTATCAAGTCGACGATATCGCACAGCAACGCAAAAAAAGTTTTTAATGATGCAAGGAGTAATCGGTGGTTTCCCTAATTATTCGATATTTTTTTAAACGAAAAATGACGCAAAATGAAATTTTGCGACGCAGTTCCAAATTTCGAGTATGATTAGGAAAGGTGTTGCATATCGGAAAAAACGCAAAGTGAAACAACGCAAAACGGGGTCATGCTGTATATGATATTTAAAAAAAAAATGTTTAAGAAAATATCGCAACTAAGAATAATAGTTTGCATCTTAATACAGATAGTCAATTGATTGTTCATATTTCAAGGCATAAATGCGGTTATAGAATTAGTGATATAGTCAAATCTGTGTTCAAATTATTAACATTATTGGTTCGTGTAAAAGGTGTTCTGGTGAACATTAAAGTGATAAATTTAGTGACTGTATTAAATTGGAACATTACTTGTTGAGCAAGTTAGAGATAAATTAATTAAATATCTATACACAAAAATAAAATAAGAACGTGTTTTGTACTGAAATTTGAGTCTTGGATAAACGTTAGTGTATTAGCGTGTTAATGATATGCGTAAGAAAGCATGAAACAATTGATCACATCTGCCTATTGATCAAAATGCAGTTTTTTTTCCTTCGCCTGCGGAGTGTAATTGTATTTTTGGAGGGCGATCATTTTGGGAAGCTGATTTGGGCGGTGGCTGTATTGTTACAAGAAGGTATGTGGTTTTGTGCCCTGAGTATGTCATGATGAATAGTGGTGTTTTACTGGCGGTGCCTTGCGGAGAGCTGACGTCATCAAACGGAGAAAATTTGGATAAGTTTTGCATTTTTCTTGTATAATTGATTTATAATTTTGGTTTTGGTTATATCTATTGAATTATTAGTTATACGTATATGTGAATTTCTTAGTCGTGTTAATATTGTTTTAAATTAATATTCATTCTTTTGTGACATCTTATACAATGTTATTTATTTCAGTCATGCTTTCAACAGGTAATTAATAATTTTTTTTTTCTTTCATTTATTGCTGAGACGTTTCATTTTAGGAAACAACCTATCGTGTTGAGTTCGTGAGAAGCGCTTTCTTCATCTTCGATAACATCAAGGTAAAAATTCTTTGGGTAAATATATTTTTATTTTTTTTTTTGGTTTATTTTCAACCGTGGGTACCTATGGTATAATGTTATTTAGCTGCCAATTTTTATAAAACGAGTTAATTTTAATAAGATGTTGCAAATTATTTTCTTTTCTTTTCTGATGTTAACGTAACTAGATGATAAATTTGTATTTCACAATAAATTTATATAATCACTTAAAATTACGTTACAATTTTTTTTGGTTATCATGATCGGCTAATATCAGTGATGGATGTGGAGTGACGTGAGTTGAAGGTGAGTTGATGTGAGTGTGGGCATTCCTTGTTGTTTTATACCATAAGTGTGATGAGGTGCCAGAATGCAAACCCCACGACTAATTTAGCTCTCCGTTCGAGCTAGCGGCAGAAATATCGCGTATTCTGGTGTCACATGTTTCTCTTTAAAGATTTTTTTTTCTGGTCACGTTATTTTCCTATAGGAAGAGAGAACGTTACAAAGTATAAACCGCAGTGTACACGCATAACCGCTTTATTTTTTAATTTACTAACCTCCATACATTTAAAACCAGCAATACTTTAACAAACCTTAAAAAATAGGGAATTAACGCTTGATGAACCAAATTTCCTCAAATGAGGCTACTTGTTTCACTATTGCATCAACAATAATGATTTGTAGCATATTTAGAAATTACAAGAATTAATTAACATTCAACAAAAATTAAAAAAAAAAAAAAAAAATAATGATTGGTTAATCTAAAGTTAATATGTCGATTCGTATTTTGTAAAAGTTGAGGCGATAACTGAAGTAAAAAATGACAAAAAACCAATAAAACTTTATTCGAAATAGTGAAAGATTGCTATAAAACAATAAATTTAATTTAATTCCGAATTTTATAAAGAAATACGAAACAGGAAACAACCAAAAATTTATGAAAATTCCGTTAAATATAAAAATAGGTAATTTAAATACAGCTGATAACAATTAAAAAATATTATTTATGTAGTTCAAAAAGAAAATCTGTATACTGCTTATTTTTAAACGATATAATCGATTGAGTCAACATTTAGCCCCGATTCTCGGATTAATCGTCGTTTGCATTTTTTGAACGACGGCAAACAAGAAAATTAATCGGCAGATTCTTTTTTATCCTCTGTTTTATCTTCAGTTTTTGGTGTATTTCTCACCAAAATATTTGTACATCGTTTTCAAACAAATTTTCCTGTTCAAAATAACCAAAACAGCCCTTCACCTAAATTATTATTGACGATTGGCAAAGTTGAAAAAGTGCCTTAAGTGGACAAATATTTGATATGTGATTCCATACAACGCAAGTTTATTATAAGGAAACAGTGTCTGGAAAATCTAATAATTTTAATATTTAGTGTAAAGTGTGACTTGTATATTTCATTGATTTGGTATAATTTTATAGTTTTAAATATAAAAAATTTGTGGTTAAAATTGCATTAATTTGATATTAATGTAGTGGTACTAAATATATATATTTTATGAAAATATTAAATTTTAGCTTGAATTTAACAGTTAAAACGTGTTAAATATGGCATAATATAGTTTAGAATATAAATGACCCATTTATATTGAATTTAACATTAAATTTCTCCAATTTTTACGCACAGGTTGTATGTACAATATTATTATTATAATACAATATTTATTTTATTTGTAAATGAAATTACGATCGTTTCGGATGTTACTCCTTTATCAAATTTCTATCTTTTATACCCTATTTTTTGTGCTACGTGCCTTTTGAATGTTCTTTCTCCCTTATTTGTTTTTTCTTCTTAAAGCGGTGGTACCGCTCTTCTTTTTTTAGTATATACCATCTGGTGTGTGTTTTATGATAAAAAGAGAGAAGAATTTGCTGACCATCTGGTGTGTATGTGCAAAATGATATTAATTACGGATTTACAATGAGGTTGTAAATTTTGTTGCGGTCAATTTTCTCGTTTAGTAAAAATGGGTTATATCGTTCCTTGTATATTTCCAGTTCTTCTAATCTGTTCATTAGTAACCCTTTCGTATTCTGTGTAATACCTGTGAGTTTGCATTGATGTCAGTGTAATTATGTTTTTCTGTACTCAAGTGTTGTGCATATTTCGAGTCGATTTTTGGTTTTCCGATTTCTTTTATATGTTCTGTAAACCTAACTTGAAAACTTCTACCAGTTTGTCCGATGTAGAAATTGGGCCAGTCATTACATGTATTCTTATAGATTCCAGTGTCTATTGGTGTATTTATGTTACGTTGTTTGAGTCGATTCTCTAATTTGTTGTTTGTTTTAAATGCCATTGTGTTCCGTGTTTTTTAAAAACCTTTCTTTATATTCTTGTTGATGTTATTATTGAATTCTATGGTGATGTATTTCTCTGTTTGTTCATTTTGCTTGCCATCATATTCTGTTGTTTCTTCCAAATGTATCTATTGTTCATTTTGTCAATTAAGTCCGTGTTATAACCGTTTTTTATTGCTATGGGTTTAATGATTTTTAGTTCTTCCATATAGACCTGATTGTTCATCAGGATCGTGTTTAGTCTATTTATTAAAAAGTTAAACGTTGCCATCTTATGTTGGTATGGGTGGTTAGATGATTTGTCAATCGCGTGATCCGTTTGCGTGGCTTCTCTGTATATTTTGAATGTATGCTTGTTGTTAACATTTGTTATTGTCAAGTCTAAAAAATTAATGGCTTTGTTCGTCTCTGATTCTAGAGTAAATTTTATGTTCGGATGTTTGTTGTTTATGTTCTTGTGAAGATTGCTGAGTTGTCTCCTTGTGCGGTTAAATAGTATTAGAATATCGTCCACGTATCTGTGCCAGTACCTGATTATTCGGTTTTTGTTGTTCGATTCTGTTAATATATGCTGATTTTCAAAGTGATTGATATATATGTTAGCTAAGGTTCCTGATAGAGGATTCCCCATTGGAAGTCCATCAGTCTGTGAATAGAACTTGTTGTTATGTTGAAAATAGTTTTGTTCTGTAACAGTTTTGATTAGAGTGATAATTTCGTCAATTTTTTCTTTCCTGATTCCATTTTTCTGTAACAGTTCCTTGGTTATTTGATACATGTTGGTTACGTCGAATTAGATTTGTCTCTATTTGATTTCATAATAAAATCTAACGATGTCCAATTTTAAAGAATAAACAAAATGGTGACATTTCTAAAAAATAAACAAAGTGCTATCTCCATTGGGTTTCTCTGTTTCGTTTTACTTTTTTTATAGCACTTTAGAGCACTTTTTCAAGTCAGTATCATAACACCATAAACGATTGTTTTCCAGTTGTAGATGCGTAAAAAAGTGGGTGGAATTATTATGCCATAACTTTTTTATGAAATTTATTTCAGTCAAACGGTTTGGGAAATATATTCTATATATAATAGGCTATCAAAAAACGAAATAAAAAAAAATGGAATTTTCGGATCGAGTTTCATGAGAGCCTCCCTACACCGCAAAATATTTTCTCGATTTAATTTTTATATTCTATGTAGGTACTTCTTCCGTTTTTTATGGAAATAGTTACATATTTTATTTGTTTGAGCTCGAATTAAATAACTCAAATTTTTTGTTCGAATTATTTAACTCCTGTCACGTACAATTGTTGTAAATTTCTCAACAAAATACACTAAGAAATACTTACTTAAACAAAATTCTTACCACATATAAAAAACTGCTATAAAACATAGTATAATTTATTATTAATCCTCGTTCATAGGATTGACGAAAAACAGAATTCTCAATTAAAGATTACAATCTGTGCTGTCGGATTTTTATTTATTTTTCGTCGTTCATAAAATCGGGCCTTAAAACATCGAAACATAAAATACAAAATAAAAAAAAAAATAAATTTTCAAAATTATTTTTTACTTCTAAACTTTCGTTATAAGGTCTAGCTATTCGAAAAATATTTCACTTTTGAAAGAAGTAGGGGATTAAGGTATTTAGGAAAGCCATGTTCGACATAATCTGATATAATATATCGAATATAAATACAGTCCTGGGAAAAAAAAATTGGTCAAACAAAGGTGTTTTTTGAACGAGTGTACGGCGCGAGTCCACAGAATGAATATCTAAAATTTTTGGGTTGAAAGGCGCTGTTGCTGGGTAGGGGATTTTGTTTGATTTTCTTTTGTGATAGAATGACAGCGGATTGGTTTTTGGCAAGAAAATCGTCAACAAGAGAGGACGTATATTGGAATCAAGCCAGATAAGTAGGAACAAAATAATCCTAATAATAATTTACTAGAAATAATAAGATTGGGAAAAAAAGCAAATAAAGTACCATCGGAGTGAGGAAACCACAAGAATAATTAAAATAGGGGTTATAAATAAACGTGTACCAACAAGGAAAAAATCCAAGCATCCATTTTTCCTAAAACCCGACCTAACATATGTGTACGTGTGGATACAAGCAAGAAAATAAAACCACAACTACTTAGGACAAATTTGAACAACTTAAGGCAACTTAGGACAAAGTGAGTCCAATGTAGTCTTATTTTGGTATTTTTACAACAACAATACCATACAATTTCATTCCGGAATGAATAATTTCGTTCCACTGAGAAGTAGGTATAGATAAATTCTCTTCTTCACGTAGTTGTAGTTACTACTAGCGTAAATATATTTAGTTTTATGAGTTGGTATTAAACAATAATTCCCAGTTTTTCCATAAATCAGAATTTTAAATTTTAATTATTGAGCCAATATTTAGAATAAATAATTAAACAAATTTTTTTTATTAGTTTTTAGCTCTTTATTCAAAAATTATTTTATAGCCCTAGTTTTCGAATCCTATTCGGATTCATTCTCAAAAGCAAAATGAATTTTTTATTTTTTCAAAAATTGTTTCCTTCATAAAACCAAAAACTATGGCAATCACAAATTCTGTTTTAAAAAACCGACTTGTCATGGAAACAGATAGCTATAAAATTTTTCGAAAAAATTATTTACTAAAGCCTTTTTCACGTAAAAACGGTTGTACATTTGAATAAAAATAAATTTGATGAGACAAAATCAAATTAGATGAACAAATCTTATGACTTTCCGATACACGCATAATCTTCTACAATGTTTATTGAATTTGTACTTGATTTAATGTGTAGCATTTCCAAAATCGATCATTTTCTAAAATTGTTTTGTTTATCTAGAATTTTGATATTATCTAAACTGATTTCGTGGTTCATATCTTTAAAATTTCGTGAGAGACTGAGAGTGCACTAATGCTTGAATTTTGATCTTTATTGACGTCTCTTCTGTGTTGCTAAAATCTTTTTTCCAAATATTGTTTAGTCTGCACCTAAGTACCGTTGCAACTACATTGGACCTGGTCCACAACATTTGATTATTTCTGTAAAGGTATGCTATCTTTAATGTTAGAAAACAATTTGTTGTTTAAACTTGTGGCTGCCCGTTCTTTATTTTAAAGTTATAACTTTTGAAAGATTTTTTATTTTTTCGTAAAGATTTTTAACATAAAGAATGGCCAAATAATTTGTGGTTTCATTTTCTGGTCGAGAAACAGGATTTATGTGAAAATGTCTTTGTTTCCAAATTATGTTATTTTTGATTATCCGGAAAACCTCCGGTCCCAAGCATCCCATATAATCGAGTTTCGACTGTACCTAAAACAAACAGAAGCTTTTTTAAAAGACAATCAAACAAGAGCAGACAAGGGAAATTCAGCAGTGTTAACTTTACGAACGGACTACAATGACAAAATGTACAACCTACTTCCAAAGTAGTAATTCTACTTACTTACAGATTTTTAAGGACAACTCGACACCAATACAGACAAAAATTAATGCCGTTCCATAGGTAGACCAACAAACAGGTTCTTTCATTCAAAATTCTGAAGATTTCTAAAATAAAATTATGGTCCCACTAAATTTTCTAATAATCTCTCTAGATGCTACGTCATTATTTACCAATGTCGACAGCCAATTTGTAATAAATAATGCTGGTCAAAATTGGAAAAATATAAAGAAAAATTCAAAATTAAAATTAAGCAAAGTCCAGTTTCTTACCGCTCTCTAACATCGTTTTAAACAATTCGGAATTTTCTTTTGATAACAAAATTTATAAACAAATATTTGGCTCTCCTATAGGTTGTCAAATAAGTCACATCATAGCAAACAAATTAATGGAAAATTTAGAAATTTCAGTTTTAAACAATTTATGCTGTCTGCCTCACAAGACTTTTCAAACTAAACTTTCCAAATTTTGAAGCTTCCGCTACTTCCTCATAGATGCTAGGTGAGAAGTCAATTTACGAGGTTACTTTTCAACGACTTTTCAATATGTGTGACGTACAGTTTAAAATACGTAGGATGTCCAAATTAAAAATTAAATTACCAAAATGTACAAAATAAACAACAGAAAAAATATGAAGTTTTAGAAAAAGCCACCAAACTGTACATAAAGTATATGCCCAGTTTGATGGAACTTTCTAGTTCAAGCGAAGATGAGTGACGACATGTATGTATTTGTATTTCATATATGTAAATACATAATAATAAAATTGGGGATATGTTGAAATATATTGAATTTTGAAAGGCTGAACTATTTTAAGAATTACTTTTAAATAAAAGACTGAATTCATATTGTTTTATTATATTACATTTATTTCTATGGGAAGATTCCTTAATGTATGTCAATAATCCTAAAGCTGTTTCATTATCTGCAACATTATTAAGATTATCGAAGTATTCATCTAAGACTACTTCAAACGGTTTCAACTCAAAACTCTTATTAATTCAAATATTGTACATTACACAACAGGCGGTTATCGCAAATTTTAATTTTAAATTCCAGTGATTTTAAAAATCGCCCACCATCGTACTTTCTTTAGTCCAAATGCATTTTCCATAATGCTTCATACTTTACAATGCACAAGAATAAATTTGTTATAATATTACAACATAATAAAACAAAAATTTATAATTTTACAATATTTTGAGTTGTTTATAAAATTTGAATGACATTCGAAAAGTTCAGTTGAGTATAAGCAAAGGCATAATTGAATACTTTTAACCTAGTGACATCTGTTGAAATATTGCATGAATTACTGGGTTTTACAAAAGTTTAGTTTGAAAAGTCTTCTGATGCACACAGCATTAGACTTTCAATCTTTGTTCTATTATATATAATATCGATGATACAATTACAGCGGTACCAATAAACAAAATTGATTCATTTTTAGAAGCTTGTAACGATGTCGTGTGAATCGTATTCGGTGACTTATACGGTTAACAAACAAATTTTTTTTTATTTGAATAAACAACATTAAGGCGCCATATAATTAGTTGTAAACAAAATAATATTGTTACGGTGACACCTAGGGTGTAATAGAATAAGTTAAATTAATAGCTCAATATTTACTGCTCTAAAATGGAATTTTCCATGATAAAACTGTTCTAAATGTTTGTAGAATATTCTTACTGGGAAAGTTATGGAATTTTTAAAAGTTTGGTTTGTGTATGTATATAAAAAGGCGAACGAAGTCGAATTAGTATATATTAGTATTTGGTAAGCGATAGTGTGAAGATTAAAAAGGAATTAAAAGGTGATTTAAAAAGTGTTTTAGTGCGAAATAAAAAGGAAAAGTGATCAGTAAACTTATGCAAATATTAAAATAAAGTGATTTTGTGAATTATCGTTAATAAATTATGTGGTAATAATTTTTGTGTGAAATTATTAAATTCGTTGGTAATAAATTGGAATTGTGTTGTTTTATTTACAATCCAGTGGTGGGATTGTGAATAGTAAAACAATGAAAATGATAGTAAAGCAGCTTTACAAGCGCGACTACGTGACGCCGTGGAGAATGAAGTGTTAAACGCTGACCATCATAAATTTGGCATGGAAGTAATGGATGCGGCAACGGTAGAGGAGACAGAAGATAATACACAAATATTGGTCGAAACAACACAAGCACCTACTGGAAGTTTCGATTTGTCGCAGTTAATGGCTGCTATGAACCAAATGATGCGCAACAGGAAGAGCAGTCAAACGAAGAAATTAAACACCAGATGGAGAAACAAAGAATGGAAATTAAAGATTAAATTACAGATGGTCATAAGAGAATCGACGATAAACTTCTCGAATTATGAACTAACATAAAACTTAACATATTTGTTGTTTACTCGTGGACTAATATCACCAATAAAAAAATTTTATATAATAAAACACAATATTTCGGTTTTGTCACTTTCTTTAACGTGATATTTATTTTATTTGTAAAATGAAATTACGATCGTTTCGGATGTTTCTCCTTTATCAAATGCTAACAAACATTCTAAATTTTTTTTAACATAGAACATAAATTACAAGCTGAATTTCAAACAGAGTTTCAACGCCTCGAGGAAGAGCCAACTGACCTCAAAGCAAGTGGAACAACAACACAAGTAGTTCAGACCGTTCACTCACACATCCAACCGGATGGTTCTTCGACAGCTTTTAGTGGAAAATCCTCATAGCTTCTCATCGATACCTACTTCCCAGGGGGTTCTGGTGACTTGATGGAGCTTAGTACTCATCAAAAGATACATTCAGTGTGCACAGAGGACATCTTAAGTAAGAAATGAATTAGGCAAGAAAATGTTTTAAACCTCAGACCGGACATGACAATGGCCGTACAATGGCCTAAATAGGCGATTTTACCCTCATATTTGGGCGTCAGCTTCAAAGAATGTTTAAAGCTGTTCTATATATAGGAAATGGATGGAAGTCAAGATGGTCTTTATCTCGAAAGCGAGGAATCTATCCAAAGGTTCTAAGACCATAGCTTTTCATCCTTTTTATTGAAAACCTTGGAGGGCTGTTATATGTTTATCTTCGTCAAAAATAGGACTCAGTGAGAGGGCACTGCCTCAGCAAACTCAGGTCCGTATGGTTGAGAAATCGAAACGTAATAATACTCTCACTTGTAGCGTACATTAATCTTTCTACGTAGACGTGAATTATGAACGTGCATAGGAATACGTAAAAAACCCTGCCTTTTTGGAGAACATGCAAGAAGGCTTTCTCTGGAAGTAAAAGGCTTCTGAAGAAGCTATATGGTCGGGGAGGAGGAACAGACCTTGGTTAACTTCCTTTGCCCATGTCCGGCCTTAGCAAACAGAAGGCATAAATTCTTGGGTAAGTATAATGTGGACAACGTCGCGGATCTCGGAAACGCTAAGGAAAGGTTTAGAAAAAGTCACTTCAGAGAAGGACGGTAAAATCAAACTTGGAAGCAAAGACTGGATCGAGCAAAGACTCGGTAGAGGATATCGACACTAAACGTAGAATTGGCTTTTGTACCCAGTTTAAAATAGCTATTGTTTTCCTTTAGTCATAGGCGCTTTCAGTTTTCGCCACATGTTGGCATTGAAATTCTATTATGGAAAAATATCATTCGATTTATCACGTTTCGATAAGTCGGTTACATTCCGAAAATAAAATATTTCATTCAACATGTTGCCAGCAGTTGGCGGATCTAAAAGCTCCCATTATATAAAACTTTAACTGGCAGCTGGTCTAACGTATTTTGATTGTAGCAAAAATAATGCAGAAAATCTGGTTATTTCTTTACTATTAACTGCTCGGCCAATAAAAGGCCATTCCCGGACTTGATACATATTATAATGTATCACGTTTGTGTGATGACTCAGCGATTTAGACCAATTGCTTATTATTTTGTTATTGAAGTAAATTTGATTGCAAATTACCTTTATAATGATTGTCATATTTTTGGAAAAAAATTATAATGATATAAAACAACTACTATATCGATTTTGTGTCACATATGTAAAATATTTTTTAGGTGAGCAATGGGTCTCATTTATTCCCCAACAAATTTACTATTATCGTGCCAAAGTCCTTATTTTAAAGGTTATTAAGTTTAGTGGATAAAATATCATTTTGATAGAGGTTACAAGTTTTCGTATTAGATATTTAAAATAAAATAACAGTTAAAAAATTTGTTTTTACCGGAAGGGTGTTAAAAGCATCAATAGATAAATATTTTAAATGGATAAAAGTTTTACAGTTTTCTTTTTCTTTTATTAATCAAAATTTGTTATCTTAGGATAATAATAAAATAAAAAATATTATCGTATTATAAATTATTTTATACTCTACAACAGTTTCAAAAAGTTTTTGAAATAAGTTTTTGTAAAATTGTTAGATTTACTTAATATGTTTGAAGATGATATTGTTTAATGAAATTATTTCGAAAACGCGCTGTTTTTGGATACATGTACAGAAATAACAAAATTAAATGCACGTATGAAAAACAGCAATGCAGTCAGTACAGTGTTATGTTACATTTAAGAACAATAACCTATCGGAATAAATCTTTTTTAAAAGGTGGAGCAACTCTGGTTTGACATTCCATGCCCTCGATTTTGCAGGTGAGATCTGTATCTTTGTAATGAATAACCTGGACCTGGAGGGGTTGTATATATGGAGAAGGCCATTAATAAATCAGCTTTTCTTGTGGTAACTACACTGAATGTAAGATGATTGATTAAACTCGAGAGATAGGTCACCTCCGGGTTATATTATATCATAGGCTCTTTTATTTGCGGATAATAGTATGTCATAGGCTTCTTTAATTGCCGAACACGCGACGGCGACTGCTTATGCCGAGCTCTATATAATGAGGTGAAGAATTTATGCATTTCTATTAGTATCTGCCATGTTTTGTCATCAGGGACGAATGCTGCAGCGATGTCAAGAGACGATGGGGACGACAATGGCTCCTGGGCATAGAGTTCGATCTGGCATCTTCGAATTGTTGCCTTTTGACCTTCTTAATCTGAAGCTAAAAGAAACAATAATTGTACTGGTGCGCTCAAAAATAGTTAAACTATAGTGATTTTTGCAAAACAAACCAAAATTACCAAAAAATAATATACAATGTAATTCAAATATAAAATTTACTTGGTTAAACTGATCAGCTAGTAATATTTTCCGAATTGCGTATTACTAGATTATTAAGTAGTAAGTAAGGATGATTATGAAGTATTTGCCACTACGCCTGAATAAACTATTTTTTTTTTTTATAATTCGTTTGCGACAATTCTCCAAATTCTTGTTTCTTGCTTTATTTATTGATTGTTAATAATAAAAAAACCAAAAAGTCAAATTTACGGTAATGAGGTAAACTACTCTATAAATCATTTAGCTAAATGTAACAGAAAAACAACTCAAAATGAACCTTTTATAAATGAGTTTTCTTATGAAGAGATTTAAGAAACAAATACATTAACTGTAACAAAACTTGTAACGATTGTTTCCTGCCAAAGATACGAGTGTGGTTTTAGTAACAATTGATTTATTTATCTAAAGTATACTACCGTACATACAAGGTATCCTCTAATCCAACGAAACCCAAAATACGCGGCGCGGGCGTAATATTTCCACCGACTTAAAATTGTTGATCCAAAACAAAAAGAAGTACATATGTTAGAAACTTTCATTTTGATCAACAAAAGTGGATTAAATCAACAACCTTAATTATTAAAATGAGAATGAGGCAATAAGAAATTATAGACAGCGTAACACATTCGAAAATAATTAAATAATTTGTATATAAAATAAATAAATATATTTTTGTAATAAAAATAATTTGTATACAAGCGTATGAGAATTATTCCAAGCGGGGGTGAGAACGATTTTATTTTATTTTTTATTTATGTGTTGTTTGTGAGTGTGAAATGTTATGTAGATACTTTATATACATACATATGTATACAAATCTTAATTTTAATTCTAATTCAATTCAATTTTATTTAAAGTGAATAATAATTAAAGTGTAAAAACTATAAAATTAGTTTGAGGTTAACAGTAATTTTCAATTGCGAAAATGACTAATGTAAAGGAAATCATTAGAATATGCAGCTGATATAAATTATACTTAGTTATATATAATTGTTAGATCGTCTCCGAACTACAGAAATATTGATGAATTCTCGCTCAGCATCCAGAAACTCCAAGCATCCAGCTGTTATGTAGCGTAGAAATTGTATTGTCTTGTGATAACTATTTTATTTTATTTATCACTGACTAATTTATATAAGTTAAATTCTATTAATTAAGTAGTAAAGATATGGTATAATGAATAATGGTGAATTATTTATTTAATTTAGTTTCCAGAGATTTTTTTTTTTTTTAAATTTTTTTTTACAACAAATATGTTAAGTTTACAGAGATACCTGGGAAATTCTATTTGAACTTTATTTGTAAATATCCTATATACATGTAGTACTTAATTAAATTATTGGTGATTCTAGACTTTTTTGAGCCGTAACATAATGAATTTTTAAATTATATTATATAATTTTATAAATAATTAATTTCAACATTATTAATTTCCCTTTTTCTAGATCTGTAGGAAATTGCTGATTAGTTTTAGTTTAATTTTGTGGTCAAATATATATTTTTAACTTTTAATTTTTAAATCTAGTTGCAGTATGTAAACAATTAATTAACTATCTACATGATAACGGTAACTAATGAAACAAGCGCTGTGAATTTAAATCGTAGCTTAGTAATTTAAAATCTTTAAACATTCTTTTAGAATTTTAGCTTAGAATTGAGATAGTATTCATATTCGATTTCATAAAATGTTAATTTTTGTAATATGTAATATATTGTGTTTTGCTCATTAATGTATATTAATTAATTTAGTTTAAAGAATATTTAAAGGTTTCTCTTCCTAAGTTTGCTAATAAATAATTCAATTTTCAGAATTTAACATAGTTCCAGAATTAATCATTATTATAGCGATTAAAATTAGTCCTGAGTTTCAGAATTAAATTTTAGCTTGAATCAACTCTCCACGATCATTTAGTAGTGAATAAGCTGTAGTTTAGAAATTGTGTTGTCTCTGTACTATTTTTACTATATATTTACTAATAATTTTTACTAACTATCGATCGCTTAGGTGTCTGTAACCGGGTCGAGTCTGTCCCAACTAATAATCCTATCCTATCCTTCGGTTTGGTTATATGTACACGGGTGTATGGTGTGTGCCCGGGAGTCCGGGAGTTCCTGCTATAATGATTGGCCGTACATTCTAATCAATCAATCAAGCGTATGAGAATTATTTCAAGCATTTACCAATTTTACGAAAATATTTGGTCCGCCTAGTTCCGTAAATTTAATTTTTTGACCCAAGTAAACATAAGTTTGGGTATCGCTGCGAACTAAAAAAATTCTGCTTCCATTTTTTACTATTATAAATTATAAATGTGGTAGAAAATATAATAAATGCAGTTTAATTTATTTACAAAGCGTCATATCGCAATATTTTTAACTCTACTTCACACACACATTTGAAATAATAAAATGGTACCTACAATGGAGTTAACAGTAATACAATAAAGGAGTGAAGCAAGAATGCTGCCTCCGAAAAAGAACCAATATTTGGAATCGGAAGTATTTTTAATACTACTTTGTAAATAAAGTACCGAAAAAGTAGGCGATGTTTGATGGTAGAACAAATCATTATCGTTTTAACGGTACTTGCATAAAGTCAGTAATTTATAAAACTGTGTGAAACATTAAAATTATTCAATTATTATTTTCTAATAAGCCTGTGCCTATGAAAAAAATGGAGGTGTGGCCAACACACGACTTTCTTTTACGAACAGAGAATTTTGAGAAATTTTATTGTTTTTTATAATTTTTAAATTTTTTTTTTTTAATTTTTTTTTTTAATTTTTAAATTTTTAAATTTTTTTTTTAATTTTTTTTTTTATTTTTTATTTTTATTTGTTTTTAATTTTTGGAAACATTTTATTCAAAGTAGTTTTTTGTAAACCTTATACTTTTTAAGATATTTGCAAAACAAATTTTCTGGACCAAGGGAGTGGCCACTTCCGGTTAGCCGATTTGGAGTAAAATTCACTGGGACCTCCCAATTTATCAAAAAAGCTTAAATCTGAAGTTTCAGTTCGATTGGTTAAACCATCTGGGCTGTAGAGAGGACACAGACAGACTGACAGACTGACAGACTGACAGACTGACAGACTGACAGACTGACAGACTGACAGACTGACAGACAGACACCATTTCGAAACCCAATTTTTCGGACTCAGGGGACCTCAAAACAGATAAATCTCTAAAAATCTCAAGGTCCAAAATTTTCATGATTACTATACTTTATTTTACTAGAGTAAAAGAAAGTAAAAGGAAAATGGAGTGATTGTTGGCATCCACATAAACTAATTAATTTTGTTAGCGGAAAAGGAAGTGTTTATTTCTATTGTAATTTAGTTAGGTAAGTAAACAAGTGACTACGTACATAAAAATTTAATCTAAAAGTGATTGTTACATGTGTTGTTAGGTTATTTAAGATTTAGAAAGAATTAAACCAGATTCGATACATATCTTGTTATTTAAATTTGTTCTCAAAATCACAATTAACGAACGTGAAAATCACTTACCACTGAGATTTAACGGGATAATTTTCTTCATATTTTTGGTATAGGAGAAGTAATTTTTTTATTTATTTCCATTTCTATTTATATCTACAATAATTTTGACACATTCTATTTTGAGCTGTAGCTCATTCACAACAGAATGTGCAATAGGTGGCCAATACTTTATATATGAAAAGAAACTGCAAACAACTGCCCAAATTGGGGTTTCATTTGGAAAACATTCCACTCTTCTTAACTGGGTTTAGGAATTTTAATCACCCAATTTTTCCCGGTGCTTCCAAACGTACCACAATTAAGCTGTTTTGGCATTAAAAGCAACTTGCAAATATACGATTTAATTTAAACAAATATATTTATTTATTTTTTAAAATATTTTTTTGTTCGAAAAAATAAAAAATGAATATTTACATTATGATTTTATATAGTATGCATGTTCTATAGTGACACACTTTGTTTTTTATTTAAAATATCTTTAGTTTAAAACAACTTACGGTGATGAAAATTAGCTACAAGTATACTTAAGGGCTCATGAATCTATATAAAAGCTATTTATTTTATAAACTTAGACTTTACTTATGATTCAGAACACTGTTACCGTTAACATATTTCAACTTTCAAATAACAATATTAATAAATCAACACATCAAATATTTCTCTTTTATATTTAAATATCATAAATAAAAATTAAAAATAAATAAAAGGTAATTCTGTTTCTTCCATATCACAGATTAATAACTAGAAATCATAATAAAATCGTTTCGATTATTGTTTATAAATAAAAAAAAATTATTATACTTCGAGCGCATACATAGAAAATACTCAACGCAGATTAAATGAATTCAAATCTATTTCAAAAGAAAATGATCCTTTTTGGTGACTTGTGTGGCCGTGAAAGATTGGATTTGGCAAAACCATTTGGATATCACTCAGCTGTACCGACAATATATCCTCAACGCCAGGTTCGACGGATTTATTTTTTCACTTCCAGACAATCTGAAAAATCTAATTACGGGCTTGTTAATGTCAATTTTTAATATATTTTTAACATAAAATATATTTTTTTCTTGTCCCAAAATCTTAAACTGCACTAGCACATAATCATTTAAAACTGGACTTCTGGAATCTGGATCAATAAAAGTTGGAGTTTCTACCTCATGTAATTCAAATATGTCGTCTGTACCTTCTCTAACATTACTTCCTTATTATCTTCGGAGTCATCCGTTTCATAATTAATTAGTTTACCCACTTTTTTCCCCGCTTTATTTTGTTTCATAATTTTAGCTCAATATTTTGTTTTCTGCCTTTCTTGAATTTCGTTTTTATTAGGATTATCGGTAGCAATGATACTTTTATCCCGTCTACGCGATTTATTATTTAGTTTCCTCTCTGCTGCTTTCGGATATTTTTTAAATATTTCTGGAGAAATGAAAATATGTTTGGATAATGGATTATTACTCGTATCTGGTATGTCTGATACACTGATGATATTTCTAGCTGGTGAGATTTCTGCAGTAGTGATTGAATCATTCCGTGTTGCTGACTTTTCTGTGGCAATATCTAAAATATTTTTATTTATTTTATTTATAGTATTTTACTAATTATTTAGTATTAAAAGGAAAAGCAAACATGGAAACAAAGTAATCGGAACAAAAAAAATATTGAAGTTGCTTTCATTAGGCATTAAAACCTCTTAAATTTTTTCAAAAAATTTCCACCTCATGCTTACCCATTCTATTTTGATCATTATAATTAAATATATAACAAGAGGTGAAATAATATTAACAATTAATAGTAATTACAATATTAATTAAAATAAATTAAAAAGCTACGTATTGCCCATCAATCACGCCACTCCAAAAATTTTGACAATAAACTAACCTCTAAATTTCTAATGGAATTGAATTTCAAAGGGAAACTCCCTTAGGGGATTTTTTGCCGGAATTAGGCGAAAGTTAAAAGAATAAAACCTAAAATATAGGTAATCAGTTGTATATGTAATTATAAAGAAATAATTAATTTTGGATATTCCTACCTTGATGTAGGCAATTTTCTTTGTAAAATGTGCTAAAATCTCGATCCGTTACTCTACTTGACATAACGAATAAATTCCAGTCATAAATTCCTCTTTCTGCCAATACATTTTGCGGTTTTTTTACGGTCCTTTTACTGGTTTCATCCAAATTGTATATACGACTTCCGCTCATAAAACATGTGTTAGATCTTTATACAACAGTCGATAAGTTGTCAAAAAATAATTGTACGATATGTCTGTTAAATGATGTCGCGCGACTTAAGCTACATCTCTCTGGAGTCCGAAGCGATAGCGATAAAACGCCGCATTCACTCAATGCCGGTTAGTTTTCTGTCGGTTCAGTTTTGTGGTATTCTTTTATTATTTTATGATTGCTGTTCCGTATGTTAATTTTCGGCAGTCAATTAAAGACAAACTGTAGAATATCTTTGAGCAATTAACTATATAGTCCACCAGCGTTTTTTCCTCTTCTGAATTAAAGGTTTTATTCACCGCATAATTTGGTGTTAATTTTGCCTCTTTATCCTCGGTATATTTTTTAATGTAACGTGGCAAAGTCTTAAATGCCAGGCGGTTTTGAAGAGCTGCCTGCCGAATACTCAATCCATTTTCCACAAGGTGGATTGCTTCGATCATAGCACCTTTAGTAAATTTTCCAAACGGAAAGCGATCAGACATGTTTGCTGAAGTATCATAAAAATGTAAGTATTACGGTAAAAATTAAATTAAATTCAATTTAATTAAACGCACATATACCATATGTGTTAAACATTGATACATATGATTAACAGTGACACTCTGTGTAACAACGAGCTCTGTGTCACTGCTAAACATACAAATTATGAACACATTTATAATTGTAAATTGATTACTATTATAGTACTACGGAAAAAATAATGCACAATTTCAAAATATCACTTAATACACTAACTTTAGGAACTAAATTACTTATGCGGTTTTGTTAAATAATTATTCGAAAAACTGTTAAATACTAAAAAAAAACTTCTATTAAATATTCAGGAACATGTGTCTAACACAATTTGTTTCTGTAACAGCCACAAACAAAATGAAATAGATGAAAGAGAATGACAAAACATTCTCCGAAAGTAAATTAAACTAAAAGAAAAAGTTACGTAGAGGATGAAATTTTGCTTGTGTCAAGCTTAGTTCATGAGATTTGTCAATTGAGCTGAAAGCAAGATGCCAACTTAACGGAGTTAAAAACATTTTATCTCATTGGACACAAAATTGCAGTCATACCAACCTTTGTTTTTACTTTTGCTTATTTTGATTTAGGTTTTGCTCATTTTTGACATTTCTCAAAAATTTACGTTGTTTTGTTATCATCATATGTGTTTGCTTGTGTTTATTTTGATTTTTATGCTATTTTGTGAGTTTTATTTCAACTTCGTTAATTTGCCATCTTGCTTTCAGCTCAATTGACAAATCTCATGAACCGACCTTCACTGTTAATGCTGTGTCACTGTTCAACATTCTCCCTACTGTGTAAATGTGTTTTTGAGAAAACTGAATTGGATAACGAAATATATATTTTATCTAAATAATTTTTTAAAATAAATTAAAATCATTGTTTTAAAATAAATAAAGAATTGAAAATTGAACGAACATGTTGTTATTATTAAAAAAAAATTTAAAAAATTAACTACTTTAACGTATGTAAATAAGTACTTCTATTATTTAGAGCTAAACGTATTCCTCTTTTGGTGTTTATATCATGCTTAGTAAGGAATTGATTAAGCACTTTTTGAGGTGTTACATAGCTAATTCCGTAGCAAAGAAATCTAAAACTCGGATAAATTGTATTTGTATAATAAATTTCTAATAAAGCGGAAAAAAAACAAAGTTCTTTGATTTTATTTCATTGGAGTAAATAGATTTAACAACAAAAAAAATTAATTAAAGCACAATGAATAGCTAGTGAATATTACAGAAAATAAAGTACAATACGGCATAAGCCAAAAAAAAGAGAAAGTGTTCTTAACAGTATATGAAATATTTCACGAAACTTATAACTATCTTATCTAAAATTAACTAAGGTTATAATTATTGTTATTATACATATTTTATTTTTATTTTTTTTAATTTTAACTAACTACCTAAGACAATTGATTAAGTTGTTATTACTATAACGTAGTTTAATATTATATTTACTATAATATTGCAATATAAGATCGTTTATTAAATAAATTTTGGTTTCAGAATGTAACCTTATTGTTGGATACCGTTTTGGGACGTTCAGGATTAATTTTAAAAATTTGTTTTGGATAATTTGAATTTTTTCTTGTGAGTGTTAGCCGCGTTCCTCCAAATTGGTGATCCATACAAAATTACATTCAGAATAATACATTTATATAGTAACTAGTGGCCTGTGGCCCCTACGGGGCCGAATCTACGGCAAATTTAGTTCGCTAAATGGTACCAGTTTTGTATATTTGTTGTTTGCTACTATTATGTAATTAAACAATTCATTTATTTTAGTTTAATATATTTTTTATTATAAAAGGATAACCAAAACGAATACTTCTAGCAAACGTTTAACTGCCGGTCGGCCTTATATTTGTAAAATTATGTCATTTTATTTGTCAGAATACATAATGTACATATTATTTTATAAAAGTATTTCTTTATAAACAATATTTTTCGTATAAACGCCGTCTTCATCTTCTCCTTGATCACTCGTTTTATTTATGACTACCTTTATATCAGTGGGGGCCCTCGCACGACTAAAAGCCACATATAGCTGCCCGTGAGTAAATACTGGTTTAGGTAGGTAGATACCGATTTTTTGAAACGTCTGGCCCTGCGCTTTGTTTATTGTGATAGCAAATGCGAGTCTTAATGGCAATTGCAATCTTGATATTATAAATGGCATATTTGGATCAGTTGTTATCAGCTTTATTCTTGGCATAAAAACAATATTACCTTTTCCTACACCTGTAATAACTTCTAGTTTTACAGATTTATCAAATAATTGAATCACCACCATACGGACACCATTGACTAAACCTGATCCTAGGTTCATATTCCTGATAAGCATAACTATTGCACCAACTTTCAAGATTAGTTTGTGTGGTGGCATTCCAGAAGGTGTAATAGAATTAATATACTCTAATGGTATGTTTAATGTTTCCGAAGGATCCGTTGTGATGATCGAATCGACACTGCAATACTCCTTGGAAACTCCGGCAATTAAATTTAGCACCTCTTTGTTGATCTGGTAGCAATTATCGTTTAACGGGAAAACAATTGCTTTCACTGAATACTGCTCTATATTAAGGGGATCCAAAGAATCACCAAAAATATGGTGAACAATTGAGTTTTGTTCGCATATAAAACTGGTGGGAATCTCAATCATGTTTTGTCCATGATCACATTGCAGTGTTCCATTTCCCAATTGAAGCAACCACTTGGCAAATTCTCGTTCATTGGCATCAACACGCATATTTTTACTTAAATAAAGTTTGATGAGGGAATTCCAAATTCTGCTTGTCTGAATACACGATTCGAGGATTTGAACTTTACTTGCCAATGGCACTACTGGTAAGACTTGTCTGAAATCTCCACCGAAAAGTATTACTTTTCCACCCATTGGAACGTTAGCTAATAACGCGTCCTCACACTTCATAATATCACGAAGTAGGCGATCTATACAGTCCACTGCTGCTGCTGGTATCATCGATGCCGCATCAATTAAAATAACTGATGCTTTACGTAACGCTGTAGCTCTATTTGATGTTGGTTTTATCGAAGAAACGGACGAAGATATTACCGGTACAGGGAGACCGAATAAACGATGTAGTGTCGTTCCGCCATCTAATAGTAATGCCGCTATTCCAGTCCAGGCAGCTGCCAGAGCTATGTCACCTCGCCCCCTAACTATACTCAAAATACATGAATAAACGAACGTCTTACCACATCCACCAGGAGCTTCCAAGAAGAACAAATTAGCTTCGGCATGACCTGAGGTTGCGTCCAGAATCCGATTTACTACATTTTTTTGATCATTATTTAAATGATCATAGATATCAGCACCTCGAACAGTCTCTTCAATTTGGTTATATGCAGGCTCAATAGATCGTAACATACTCGGTATTGGTAGACCGATCCCGCCGCAGTCTAAACCATTAGCTCTTAGAATTTGATCGATTTGCTGTAATGCTGCATTTTCAGAAGCAGATTCGTCAACTTCAACCATATCTTCTGTCATATAAGCTTTGAATGCCATCCACAATTGATTTGGTGATGTTGGTTGGCAAAAAACAACAAATATAAGAAAACAGTTCCCGCAGTTGTCGTGGCATATGCGTGCTCTGCATTTCTTCCAAACAGTTGTGCCACTCGGAATCGTCCTCAAGTAGACCTCGTGAAAGGGCCGCTTCTTTGAAGGATTCCACGGTTACCCCATTGTAGGAGCGCAAGTCAGCAAAACATTTAGCCCCTTTTACATGAAGTAGTAACATGCGTATATAAAATCGAGTATGATCATTTGGCGCGACCCCGTATATTCTTCCAATCACTTTGCTAATACCTCTTTGGCGTTGCATCCATTTATTGTTTGTAAATTTGTAATGTTGCGGGATGTCATTATACAAATATTGGTTAGCATTTTGATCACGCATGTTTAAATCAAACCATGCTGTTAATGTTGTACGCTTTGAATTTGACACTTCAAGTGCATTTTGTTCACCCCCTTCTCTAAAATACACATTCTGGAAGCCATCGTCATGGACTGCTAAACGAACTATTGTATGTAATCGGTCATGCATTTCGTTCGCATCAAGACGCCAAATACACTCGTGTGACCTAACATATCGCATGTTTGCATATGTTATAATTTCATCATATCCTAGTTGATGGCCCTCATTGACGCATCTAACGAATTCCATACTTGCCGAGTCATAGCCTTTATATACATATTTAAAAAGGTATTTCACCGAGCGGACACTGGAACAAATTTCCACATTTATGTGAGCGTTGTATTTCAACAGTAGAAACGGATTATAAGAAATGACATCACGATTATCAATTTGATGAACTCCTTTTTGTGCAATTATTCCATTATTACGCCTGCGATACTTTGGATATCCGTTATTATTTTCAATCGTTTCTTCCAAAAATTCCTTCGGGAATTTTTTTGTGCATTTCCCATTATTCATGCATGGAGCATTTGGATTACGAACACCACATGGCCCATGGATCATACATGAAACAACAGTACTATAAAGCCTTGGAAAGCGTACCGGATCAGGTATTTCAGCACAAACACATATATCAATATCAGCTGGTTCTTGAAATTTGGAGTCTTTATCAAGTATCAGAAGCATATGGCAGTGTGGTAATCCACGCTTTTGAAATTCTATAACGTACACATGGGCGACAACAATTCCTAGGACGCTATTTTTTAAAATATCTGTTTTCAACTCGTTTAGCTTGCAGTGAAATACCCGGGATACAATGTCAGGACGATCAGTAGGCTTTTCATTTTCCCCCAGCTCTGAAGTTATTTCTGGCCAATTCGGATTACACGTTATCGTTAAGAAAATGTCTGGTTTTCCGAATTTCCTGACTATCGCCATTGCATCTTGATATCGTAGAGCCATATTACGTGCACTACCCTCAAAAGAAGACGGTAAAACCACAATTTTTCCAAACGTAGTCATACGTTGACGATTTTTTTGGTGACGTGGACCATTATGAGTCATTTGAGGGTCCCATCCTGGATCACCATACGGATATAGCAGTGGATACAGCATAGGATCGCAGTGAAGACTTAAAACAGGCAACACTTTCGGACCACTTTGCCGGTGGTGAATAACGACATATCGATGACCTGGAGGTTCTCCATCAACAGAATTAAATACTCCGGCGATCTCATTTGCGCTGGGTCTATTAAATCTCCGCATATCCATTGAAATATTATCAATAAACCGAAGCTCTAGGTTGTGTGCCTCTTCTTCTTGTTCGATCGTTTCAGCTGCAATCTTGTAAGCTTGAACGTACGGATTGTTAGCAAGAATATCAGTCAAGCTTGCAAATATTAATCGTTGTAATCCTTTATTTTCTTTACGATTCATACGTAAGTCAGTAGCAACCGACGATTCAATAAAATAAAGCTGGCCATAAGAAGCGCTTTCTCCATTAGGTGGCAACAAATCCGAAATGTAACGGTAAATCTGTCCTTGTATTTTAAAACAGTATGGACCATTGCCTGGAATTTTTTTTTTGTAGCTGATAGGGAGGCAAATGCCATTGCACTATTATATTTCCGAATGTGTTTGATAAAATTCGTACTATTTAGAGTTAAGTCTCTCAACTGCGGATGTATCTGTAGTTCTGGGAGAGATATAAGAGCGTTATGACAACATGAACTAAAATGACCATTAGTTGCCTCTTTAACAAAATGTAAAGCTTTACAATGCACACATTCAATATTCATTGCACCCAAGTTATTTTCTAGTATTGTAGATTCATCCAACAAATCTTCCCTGAACGACATGTTGGCCCTTATTTTAAGATTGCGGCGATAATCATTAACTCGCATCCTATGGAACTGCATTTGCTCGTTCACATTCCGAATAACACGCCCCCTTTTGGATGATCTTCCTCGACGAACGGTACTCATTTTAAAACTATTAAATATTCCTTTTCAGGTGTTTATTGTCGCACTTTCTTAATAACACAATGAATTCACACAATTAGATTGAAAAAATGACAATTAAAACTTTTCAAAACAAAATTAAAACAAAAGTATAATATTTATGTATTAAAAACCCATATATAAAAAAATAACAAAAAACTTACAAAAAATGGACTATTCGGAAAAATAGGGAGATCCGCTTACTGATTGCATTCGGATGGTTTTTCCAAAAACAACAAAAAGTAAACAATTTGGAGGAAAATTTTTATTTTTGCAACAACCTTGAGATTAATATCTATCGAATGAGATATATTCGATGGTTGTAGGAGGCGATTCAATAGTCTAATTTTCATGTACACTTCGCAATTATATGTATATATAGATAATTTATTGTCGAAGGACAAATAGCTTTTTTTGTTTAACAATGGATACAATATAAAAAACAATTTAGTAACTTTATCAATGACAAAATTCATATGATTTTGGAAAGTCATTTTAGGATCCAGCAGGACGCCAAGATATTTTACTTGTTTCATCCACTTTAATTGATGGCCGTCAACAAGGACACTAGAGTTATGAATTTTCGGGTTCATCCTACACCGAGTGAAGTAAATAGCTTGCGATTTGTCTGCATTTAGTTTCAGACCCCATTTGTAAAAATATTTTACCAGCACATTCAAATACAAGTTTAGTCTATTTATGATGTTCTGAGAATAGATTTGAGATGTATAAATTGATGTGTCATCAGCGAACAATGCAATCTCGCAGTTCGACATCTGAGGTATATCGTTAAGAAAAATGCTGAAGAGAACAGGACTGATTACTGAACCCTGTGGCACACCGGATTTAATGTCGATAAGCTGGGATTTAATATTTCCAATCTGTACAAAGAATTTCCTATTCTCAAAATAGGATTTCAGTAACTTTGAAATGTACAGTGGAAACCCATATTGTTGGAGTTTATGCAGTAAGCCGTTTATCCAGACCGAATCAAATGCCTTTTCAAGATCGAGGAGCACCATGCCTGTTGATTTTCCCAATTCCCTTTGTGTTTTGACATATTGAACTATGCGGTGAACTTGATGAACTGATGAGTGTTGATAACGAAAACCAAATTGTTGAGGCACTAATATATTATTTATTTCGATATGATCATTAAGTCTGATTTTAATGAGACATTCAAAAACTTTGCTTACTGAATTAAGCAAACTTATGGGCCGATAACTGTTTATATCAGCAGGATTTTTATTGGGTTTAGGTATTGCGACCACTTTGGCGGTTTTCCGACGAGAAGGGAAGTATGAAATTTCAAAGCAACGAGAGAATAAATTTGCCATGAATTTAAATCCCGATTCAGGTAAGTGTTTAAGTACGACATTTTGAATCTGGTCTGGACCTGGTGCTTTAAATGGGCGGCTAGTTAGAACAATACCCTTTACTTCATGGGCTGTTACTATGAACTTTTCGGAATCCAGCTCTATATGATCTACAATTTTAGTATGCTGTTTCTGACCTCTTCGGTTTCAACTACATTTGAGGAAATATCATATGCTTGTTGGAAACTATTACCAAGTGCTTTGCATTTATCACCAGTATCAATAATTCTAACATTATCATCGTCCGGATTATTTAATGGAGGTATGGATGAATATTTTTTTTTGATACATTTAATAGTATGCCAGTAAGGCTTTGACCCTTTTATTAATTTACTCAGCTTATCCTGCCACTTTGCGTTAATAATCTCGTATATTTTTTCTCTAATCACGGTATTGAGTAGTCGTACAATATTATTAAGATAGGGGTCCCTTTTCCTTATCCATTGTCTCCTTCTGGTATTCCTTAATTTAATCAGAGATAAAATTTCATCCGAAAGAATTAATTTATATTTACTCGTAGACGTAATTGTTGGAACTGACAGATCTACCGCTTGTTGTAAGCTTGACGTAAAATAGTCTATAGCCCCGTCAATATGGATGTTAGATGGGTAAATTTCGTTGAAATGAGAGTTCTGTAAATTATTGTCTATTATGTGTTGAAACGTACTCCAATCCGAATTTTTGAAATTGTATGATGTCTTTGATGGAGAACGATTTGTCATAGCCAAATTAATAGTACACAACACTGGGAAGTGGTCTGAGTTAAGCTCAATCTTAGCTCCAATAAAATTTACTGGAACAGCCTCGTTTGCTAGGAAGAAGTCCAATGTACTGCTTCTTCTGGTAGTATGGTGGTAGGTGGGACTACTGGGAAAATGTATAATGCAATTTCTTCTAGAGCTTAGAAAATCAAAGAGTGTGCGTCCACCTTTGTTTGATCTAACACAATTCCAGTAGGAATGCCGACAGTTGAAGTCGCCCCCTATTATGTAAGGATAGTTACAAGAGGTGAGTCTATTCAAATCACTTCTAAAGTTAGAGTGATTAGAATTAAAAACATAACAGGAGCCAACTTTTAAGGTATGATTTGGTAATGTTAACAATATCGATATATATTCGATGCTTTGAAACCTCGAAAGTGGGAGTAGTGCATGACTAATTGAATTTTTTATAATAATAGCAACACCTCCGCCAATTTGATATACTCGATCATTCCTATGTATAATATAATGAGGAATATGGAAGGCAACGTTAGGTTTGAGGTAGGTTTCTGTTACAAGTAAAATATCAATGTCATATTTATCTAAAAAATTAATTACCTCGTGTTTCTTCATTGATATGCTATGAGCGTTCCAGGTACATATATTAATTGAATTACTTACAGACATATTTAATCGCGGTTGTAAGGATAACATTGACTTGTTCTGCTGGCGTAGTACACTTATTAAGTCCATCCATGACACTTTCCAAAATCAAAAGAAGTTCTGTTGAGGAATATAATTTGTTAGCATTACGCGAATTAAGTTGCGGTGAGTTATAATTCTGTGTACTGCGATTAAACAAGCTAGAAAAAGTTGCTTGTGGAGCATTACAATCATTTATTGTAAGCGATGAATGTTGTTGTTCCTGTCTACCCAGAGTTTCTGGAAAGTTTACTGATGAAAATGTAAATGACTTTCCATTGTTGCTCGTCTTCTTGTTGAGTTGCTCTCTAATTTTTAGGAATTCCGTACGCTTTGAACAAATTACGGAATTGGCTGTGTGATTACCATCGCAGTTTGCACATTTATGTTGAATTTCGGTATCACTGCACATGCATTCTGCATCATCGACATGTGTAGTACCGCAAAATTTACATTTCGATTTCATATTGCAATTACTAGTAGTATGGCCATACATCCAGCACTTCAGACATTGAGTGAGGCGTTCTGGTTTTTCAAATGGTATATCCCATCTACATGAAATATGCCCTATGTAAGTTTGATAAATCTAACTTAGTTTATCGAACACACTTATTTTAGTATGTTTTTTTTTTATTCACTTTGTACTTAAGGAAAAGGAAATTAAACTATTATTATACACTTTAAGGGTTTTAAATTTATTTGTGATCACAAACGGTATATTGAAACCTCGTCTGTATAAATCGAAATCAACAATTGAATTGTAAACAAATACGTCTGTATCGTTCGATTGACACAGTAAGACTGAAAAAAAAATCAAAGAACAATATCAAAGAACAATTGGGAGTTAAGTTAGAAAATCGTAGTTTTAATAACTCTGAATAGGAGATATAATCATAACAAGCCTGTTTATGATTTTTATTCCCCAAACTATCATATTCTGCGAAAATATGTTGTCAGAATGAACTCACAAAATATGTAACTAACTTAGGGTGATAGTTTAATGTTTAAACTACCTTTCGGAAGTATTTAATCAAAAACGAATCTTTCTAATTAGGAGTTACATTTAACAATCATTTTGACCCGGTCCCTTTTTAAGATAGCGTTTGGGACTAAAATGGGCGTCCCATTTCTAACTGATGAACTGAACCCCTCAACCAACAACAACCGTATATCAAGCCGCACCTGGCGGCTTGCCCCACTAAACAAAAATGTTTCGTTAACATACAAGCGTATACCACCGGAGTGTTATATAATTTCTATTTGTTCTTTGCGAAAGTTTTTCAAACATCGAAAATAAAACTAAACACACAAATGCACTCTTCGATTCTTAAGTTCTTCCTGCTAACTCTAAAACCTAACTATAGTAAAATAAAATAAAACTATCAATCCAATCTCTGCTCATAATGAAATTTACTCAAATCATTGGCATGCAAATTCTCCGCTTTTCGACCATTCATATCCTCTAACTCATAAGTGCTATTACCAATTCTTTTAATGTTTCGACATTTCTCGTAAAAGAGAATCAAACTTTGATTTACTTCCGTCTATTGCTTTGGGCTGCTTAAAGTTTTTCTTCAACATAGTCTCTCCAATCTGAAATTGTTTGGGGCGTGTCCGTTGATTTTAATTGATTCAATTATATGTAAGATTTGCAGTATAGTCTGCAGAATGATAAATTGTGGCGCCTGGGACCCGTTCAACTCTCGATTGTACTTTGTACCTAATATTCAGCTGACTAGTTCATCAATAGCTGAATAAAATGTGTATTTTGTATCTCGACTTCAAAAGCCCTGCAGCTGTAGATTTAGTAAAAAATAACAATAATGATGATAATTAATTAACGAACAGAAAAGAATACGATTTTTTTATCTACCTCTAACCATAATAAAATCAATCTAACAGCAAAAAATTTGGCTTGTTTCTTTCCCGAATAAGGCGGTGGTTTCGTCCTCTTGGTTTTGTTTTTATGTTGATTTACACAATATTCACCTAAACTCT
Source organism: Tipula vernalis (assembly GCA_958295665.1). Taxonomy (NCBI): domain Eukaryota; kingdom Metazoa; phylum Arthropoda; class Insecta; order Diptera; family Tipulidae; genus Tipula; species Tipula vernalis. The sequence continues at coordinate 241,697,232 of OY282560.1, read as the reverse complement.
AGATTAACGCTAATTAAATGGAACTGAGGTACAAAAGGAATTATAAGAATCGAGCTCTATTATTTTTCCATTATCGATTTTAACAGAGTACCTATGTATGTATTTACATTTTTGGTATAAAATTAATTGATAATTTTGGGTGGTTTTCGTTTTGAAAAAAAAAAAAAAATATATGAAATTTATTCTAAATTATCATTAAAAATAACTCTTTTCAATTTTCCAGGTGAAAAGATTTAAATATAATTATCCTTTTTAATATAAAAAAAAATTATTAAATTATTTTTGTTTAAATTTCAATTTGATACTTAACACAAAAATTAAATATTCATGAATAAATATCATCGTCAACTTTACAGTCACCATGATTGACAAAAATCTAACAACCACAAAATAATCCTTTTAATGAAATTTAATTGATATTTTATACGTAAAATGTATATGTGTGTGTCTGTTCTTCGTAATGTATGTACATAAGTATATACGTAAGTATGTATTTTGTGTAGGTACGTAAATATTTCAAAACAAAGGATTACACGTAACAATGACCATATCATGTTTTACAGGCACATTAAAATTATAATGTCTTTATCAGGACTGAGCTTTTTTATATTACGTTTTTTATTTTATTTATTTCAACTGACTTTGATTTGCCTATTAACAAACATATTATGCTACAGCTACAGTTATATAAGAGTAAGTAAATAAACATGTATACAAATACCATATCTAAATTATCAAAAATATCCTTACTTTTTATCCCTTAAAACCGTATATTATTGTTTCATTTTATTTGATTCAGCTTTTAAATCAAATCAACTGCTTTCATCTTTCGAACAAAAACAGAACGACCAAAAAAACCTAAAACCCCCAAAATAAATATATTTTAGTATATTTCTCGTATATGTATATTATATGTATATTATCAATGGAATTGTAATACATATCTTCAGTCGTTGTCCTTTCAGATCCTCTAGTGTCCTTTCTATAAATAAAAGCCGGTATCCATACACTCATATATACATATTATGTACAATACGTTGTCACCAAATAAACCGAAGAAATCGTAGTCAAACGAGCACAAAAATAAAATTACATTTAAATTTATTTGATTTCTTGATTTTAGTATTTTGTTCGCTTTTCGATACATTAACTACATGCATGCGGTGATAAAACATTTCCTGAAACACCACCACCGACGATGGATTTATATCCCAAGTCAAATAAATATTTATCCTCGTGATTTGGGCTGAACTGGAACACAATAGGGTTTGGTTTTGGTTGGCTTTCTATATTATTATTTAGAATCGTTTTTTGGATGAATTGGGATTATTTTGGTTTATTTATGTCGTCTTTCCTTATATTGTAGTTTCATTCGAATTCGGGCAACAAGAAATCCTATACAACATTTGCACTTGTCATTTATGTCATGTTGAGTTTGTGGTCTGACCATTTTTCGTTTTTGTACATAAATTATTTATAAACAGAAACATGGATTAATTGATTTATCTTTTATAGTTATATCGCTATGACTACTCCTCGCTAATAGACCAAACTAACAAATAAATTGAAGGTACAATTTTCTATATATTTTCATTTCAATTTTATTTCTTTACAATTCAATTTGCTCACCGGGGAAACATTTTATTTAATACTAAGAGTATAGAAAATTAAGTAATTTAATAACACGGTAGGTTAGATAAAAATCTAATATTAATTGATTCTAGAATGATTATCAAGATATTAGCCCATTAAATTGGTAATTATTAATTCAGAAAATTGTTTGAAACACAAGGGAGAAATTTTGTTTGGAACATGGATATATTGATATTATATATTGATTTAATATCTTGAAGGCATTAAAGAGTAAATTTGTAAAGCATTTTTTTCGTAACTCGTTTCATTCTAATCATATTGGCACCACTATCATATAGCACAGCCTTTCATTAAACATTAATTTTATATATGTATTTTTGTAAAGTTCTGAGACAAACTTTTGTAAAATTCATAATTTCCAGTGTGAAAAAACGTCCTTAGAATAACTCATTCGAACTCGATAATACATTTATTTAATTTAGCGGAGCAGAAATTAGGGGTTACATTCCTTAATTTCATTGATCTTTCTTCACGAGAGATGGACATCGGTTACGGTGTGTCTGAACCACTTTTAAATGGCTCGGAAAACCACGTCTCTATTTTCTTCAAGGATCGAAAGTTCCATGTTTGAGAAGTCCAAAAAAACAAACATTAGCTAAATCCCCGGAGCCGTTTTGAAAAAAACGAAATTTCAAAATTCTTTTGGTGACGATACGGAAACTTACGACTTTTTTGCAGCTTGTTTGTTCTCTCTTGTAGAAAGAAGAATCGAGAATAGAAAGTTTTAATATTTTCAACAAAGATCAACTTTTCCAGACCAAATCAGTAATATTGGACGAAATCTATCGAATTAAGTAATGCAACTTTATTTGAAAAATTACGAAAATCAAGATTATTGAATGAAATACATGGAGACATCAAAATGAAAAGGCAAAATTTATTTAGGCTGCCCAAATCATAATATAGTCCTTACACGAAAAAATTTCTTCTCTTGACTGTCATTGTTTATTCAAGGCCGTGGAACAAAAGCCAGAAACACCTTGAACCTTAAACATGGCGAGAATTATATTCTTGTATAGCTCTTAGAAGTTTAGAGCTATAATCTGGATGTGTATGGTGGACTTTATAATTCATCCAGGTATTTTTGAAGTCATGGTGAACTGACTCCATAGCTTGCTCACTGTAGTTCCCGAGTCCTTTCTCCATTTTTCGGCAAAAATGAGGAACGTGGAAAAAGACAGCATGAACTTTTGGCGTTATTGGTATTGCTAGGTCCAAATAACTTCTTTGAAATTCTGAAATATACACCTCAAATTTTTCGTCAAGACTACTTGAGAAACATGAATTGACGACACTTGAAAAATCATTAAAACATCTGACATATTTTAAACAATGAACACTACATTTTGCCCGAAGCAGATCTATCTTGTTCAACAAATTTTTGCAGGCATTGCCTGCGAAACCAGGAGATCCATGGACAAATTCTGTGATGTATTTATTTTTCAAGCATTTCAGCATATCTCTTGGCTACACCTACAGAATTATGACAAAAAGTCGTGAATTTTCGTATCGTCGCAGAAAAAAAATTGAAATTGCGTTTTATTCAAAACGGCTCCGGGGATTTTGCTAATTTTTGTTTTTTTGGACTTCTCAAACATGGAACTTTCGATCCTTGAAGAAAATAGAGACGTGGTTTTCCGAGCCATTTAAAAGTGGTTCAGGCACACCGTGCGGTGGTACTAGATAGTTGCAGTTAGTATTGCAGAAAACACGACGTTGTGGACATAGTTAACATTAAGAAGAACTCGTTTTGGAACAACTCTGAAAGAAGCTCTCCTTCCATTGGAATTAACAGCCCAATAAATCGGCCTTCAGATAAACAAAATGAATACCAGCTATCTAGAAGAAGCTGAAGGTTTCTATGGACATTTTATCGATAATCGCAGCAGGCTACTGAGTATTTTACACAGCTCCATTTTTCCACAAAATCTCCCTTCCGAATATCATAAGCTCCTAATTAATGCCATTAACCCCAGATTTACGATTTCTCTTCAGTCTCTGTATGGCTTGTTTGAATTCCCCATGGGATGTATCCTGAATGTATGTACACCTCGGCAGTCTGTATTTGAAGAGCTTCACATACAGACTATGACACATGTTGAAAAAATCTAATATTTTTTTTTTTACATAAATCTAATACACATGCACAATCAATAGAAAAAAAAAAAATTTTATGCGCGTAGTAATTGTATTTATCCTGGTTGGGCTTGAATCAAAACAACATATTTTTTCTAAAAGTTTTTGTTATTTATTAAGTATGCACAATGGAAATTTGTATTAATTATACTTTTTGCTGTTTTTAAAAGGTATACTGCGAAATCCCGGTTTTCAAAAACCCCAATTCAATTTCTCGAATTGAAAATCACGGTTTCCAAAATCCCGGTTTTCAAAATCCTGGTGTTGAAAGATACATTTTTTTTTAAATTCTGGTGAAGGAAATTTTAATTTTTGAAACGGGATTTCATAGTACATACGTAAAATAATTATAAAAAAAGGGATTTTCTGAAAACCGGGATTTTTATTTTTGCCGAACCGGGATTTTGAAAATGTGGATTAACAAAATAAACAGAATTTTGAAAAGCGAGATTTCGTTGCACACCCGTTTTTAAAGTATCAGTAATCAGTGTCTACGACTACTTGAATATTTCTAATTTAAACACAATTCATTATTTTTCTAAATGTTCATAAGCTACATAAAATAAAAATGATAAGGTATGCTAGAGAGGATTATTCTCTCGGGAATGGGTACGAAGGGCCGAATTTCAAAGGGCCGAATGTCGAAGGGCCGAATGTCGAAGGGCCGATTGGGTCGAAGGGCCGAATGTGTCGAAGGGCCCAATGTCGAAGGGCCGAATGTCGAAGGGCCGAATGTCGAAGGGCCGAATGTGTCGAAGGGCCGAAAGTGTCAAAGGGCCGAATATCGAAGGGCCGAATAGGTGGAAGGGCCGAATGGGCCGAATTGGTCGAAGGGCCGAATTTTTCTTTTTTTTTTGTGTCGTTTTTAGAAAAATAATTTTTAAAATTTGTTGTTTTAAGGAATATTTCTTATGAATTTATGTATTTTATTATATTTAATCTTTACCGAGCAAACGGCGCAGTGGTTAAAGCTGCGGCGGTTGGATCGGGAGGTACCGGGTTCGAATCCCTATAGGGGCGGGATGCAAAAGGGATTTTTCATCATCTGATTACGATCGGTGATGAAGATGAACACATCTATGACCCCCTGTTGAGAGTGCGGAATCCATGGGCCGACCCACCTTTCATGTCAACACTATAGATTGGCATGAAGCAATGCAATGTGCAGGTGGTTAAACGAAAACGGGTCTATAGCCGTACGTCCTCGATTTGGCTAAAAAAGCGTAAGGTAGGACGTAAAAAGCGAACTGCGAAAGAGTTGGGAGTGCCTCGAGCCCCAGAACAGATTGCACAGATAAAAACAAACAAACAAACAAACAATATTTAATCTTTGGATATTCTATCGACAAAAATATTGCATTAATTGAGGTTGTTTATATTTTGCGTTCCTTTTGGTATTATCAAGTGAAAAAATATTTGTACATAATAGGTATTTTATCAAAACCAAGTCTTATTATATCAATATAAATGGAATATATATGTAGGTATACACATATGTATAACTTTTGTAGTATAACCCGCTCGTATATAATAACAAAAGGCGAAGGTTATTTTTTTCAAATATGCATACCAAATGTAAATAGATTTTAAATAAGAAAACAGAATTTTGTCATAAAATGTCATAAAAATTCCATTTACTCCTGTTCTTTAAACTGATGACAATATTCATTCTTTTCGAACGATGTTATTTTCTAGACCATTATATAGTTTATTGCTATTGTTTTAGAAAAAAAAAAAAGTAAGTGGTGGAATTTGTCTTTTGGAACAAAGAATCCTAATTATCGGTCGACTTTCTTTCAATCTCACTATACGAAAATGTATTATTTTGCTCTACACGATGAAATCATAAAAAAAAGGGATATAAAGATTTTTCAAGGGTGGATCTAAAAAAAAGAATTTTATTGATGTGTCCATGTACATAATCATAAATAAATAATGTTGCATTATGTGTTTTGGTTATTCTATATACCTAATTGCATCATGGACAAATATATCTAGAAAAAGAAAAACAAGAGAAAGATAACAAAAATATCTAGAAAAAGAAGAAAAGCTCAAGAAGAGAAACTAACTTCCGGGATTATAATTTTAAATAAAATTCGTGTAATTATTACAATTTGTTTTTTATTAATTGAATCTGAACCATCTTGATGTAAGTAGATAAATGGCTACTCATATAAAAAATCAACTTAAAATAAGGGACATAGGAAAACTGACTTGGGTATGTAAACTTTGCATTACAAAATATTGCAATTACCAAAAGTTGCAATTATAAAATATTGCAATATAAAATCTTGCATAACAATTTCCCGTACTTTTTTTTCTCTATTCTGAGGAAAATAAATTGAGGAAAAATGACATCGACTAATTTAACTTGGAATTGTAGAGGCTAACGGCTTCGGTAACTCTCACGGGCACGCGGGAGGTCGCTGCGCTCCCCCCCGCTTAGCCCTCCGAGGGGCTTTAGATTTGAGCTTCGGGGGACGTAGGAGCCGGGATCAGCAAACATGTCGCACTGCGTGCCGCACGTAGGAGCGGATTATATAGAATAAAAGGATTACCCAAATACATAATGTTGTAATATATGATTGGAAGAATGGAAAACATCAATAAAACTCTTTTTTGTAGATCCACCCTTTCAAAATCTTTCCATCCCTTTGTTTGTTAGGTGTTCGTCGTGTAGAAAAAAAAAATACATTTTCGTATAGTGAGATTGAAAGAAAGCCGACCGATAATTAGGATTCATTATTTACTTTTTTTTTTTCTAAAACACTAGTAATAAACTATATAATGTTCTCGAAAATAACATCGTTGGTAAATGAAAGAATATTATCATCAGTTTAATAAACAGGAGGAAATTGAATTTTTATGACATGTTATGACAAAATTCTTTTTTCTTATTTAAAATCTATTTACATTTGGTATGCATATTGAAAAAAATAACCTTCGCCTTTTGTTATTATATACGAGCGGGTAATACTACAAAAGTTATACAAATGTGTATACCTACATATATATTCCATTTATATTGATATAATAAGACTTGGTTTTGGTAAAATACCTATTATGTACAAATATTTTTTCACTTGATAATACCAAAAGGAACGCAAAATATAAAAAACCTCAATTAATGCAATATTTTTGTCGATAGAATATCCAAAGATTAAATATAATAAAAGCCGTGTTTTCCATGAGAACTGCACTAGAACTCGATAAACTTTAAATTCCTTTTATTCTATGTAAAACGAAAAAAAATAAATTCATAAAGCGCGAATGTGTAGTGTACTTGATATAATTACATATTTTGAGTTTAAAAATTTCCCCCTTCAGTTATTTCATCAATATTTTCTTGATTCTTGCTGACGTCATTACACGCAACTACACTCGATAAATTCATGGGTTTATCCAGTGTAACTAAAAAATAAGCTATAATTGTCATTATTTATTGCTGTAACAACTTAAAATATGTATTTATGTGAAATGCACTACACATTATCACTTTATGAATTTAATTTTTGTTCCTGTTTACATAGAATAAAAGGAATTTAAAATTTATCGAGTTCTAGTGCAGTTCTCATGGAAAACACGACTAAAATACATAAATTCATAAGAAATTAATTTATATTTGACAAAAAAAAATTACCAAATATTCCTTAAAACAACAAATTTTAAAAATTATATTTCTAAAAACGACACAAAAAAAAAAAATTCGGCCCTTTGACCCATTCGGCCCTTCGACCCATTCGGCCCTTCGACCCATTCGGCCCTTCGACATTCGGCCTTTCGACACATTCGGCCCTTCGACAAATTCGGCCCTTCGACATTCGGCCCTTTGATATCATTCCTTCTCTCGTTGTCTTGCTCGTAACAAGAAATATTTCGGATTTTTTTTTATTAATTTTTGGTATGGAAGTTTTTTATAAAGTTTTCGGTTTTAATTGTTGTTTTTTGTATAAAATTGTTTATGTTGTAAATGATAATAGTAATATGTAATATTAAAAATGTCTTTGATACCAATGATCATCATAACTACAAGTTACAATACCGAAAGCATAGTAATAAAGTCGTCCGTGTGACACACGAGCATGAGCAAAATTGCCAGCAAGGAGCGCGCCCGTGTTTAATTTAATTTAAAATGGTGTAAATCTAGCCTATCAAATTTTACTTGTGGCTATGAATCGAACAAGAAAATTTCTCGATAATTGTACTTTTTCGCATACAGTAATAAAATCTTTATCAATTAAATTTTTAAGTTTCTCGCTTAATACAAAAGATTTGTTTAAACAAGTCATGAATTAATCGCTAGACAATTTATTTCTGAACATACCCATAAAGATATGTATAAATTTAGTGGAAAAAAATTGTAGAATTTAGTTTGTGCGCAAATGATTTTCGTCAAAAACTCATCAACTTTTAAACGTAATTACGAATGAACTAAAGCGAATTTAAAAAAATCATTACTCGCTTGCAAATACACTGTCTCAAAAAATTTTCCGTACACCCTCGGTTAAACATTGATAAAAAAACAATTACAAATCAAACAAAAAATTCAGTTTTTATTTTTTTTAAACTCAAATTACGTTTAACAACCTGAAAATAATAATTATCAAGATGCAAATTAATTTACTTTTACGTTTGATATGATTTACTATTTAAACATCCTAAAACGATCTGAAATAATTGTCCGTACACTTGCATTTTTGTGAAAATTAACACTAGCACATTAACAATTTATTATTTGTTGTACTCCTATTTTCAACTAACGGTAAATTACGAATTTTTTTTTTGCGTAAAAGGTGATTAGTCTGAAGAAGAACACATCTATGACCCCTGTTGAGAGTGCGGAATCCATGGGCCGACCCACATTTCATGTCAGCTCCACAGGTTGGCATGAAGCAATGCAATGTGCAGGTGGTTTAAACGGAAACGGCTCTATAGAAACGAAAAAAAAGGTAATTAGTCGTACTTTTTCCATGACCAATGAAATATTGTCCAATTAATTAAAAATGTGTGATTCTCGTACTAAAAATAGTGTAGAAATTAAAAAAATTGATCATTAAATTGAAGAGTGAAGGTAAAAGTTTATAGTAAATTTCTAAAATAACTTATTTAAAGCGCTTGGAATTGGAACCATTGGGATATGTGAGTGAGCCCGAAGAGTTCTAGAAAAATGTTATTCCCTCGGACGAAAGTAAATTTACCGTTTTTGGTTCAGATGAAATTGGCGAAAGCCCAATACTGAACTTTAGTAAAACATGGTAGCGGACGTTTGGTTTAATTATTTGGATATTTTGAAGTAAATTTGTTACTAAGTGCTGAGAAAATGGGGCATGGGCAAGATTTTTGCTCCGTACAGGACAATGACCCGAAGCAGTCGTCAAAGCTAATCGAGGAATGGTTATTTTCCAATGTAAAATCAACAATTCCTCATCCTCCTCAGCCACCAGATCTCAACCCTTTTGGTAATTTATGCCATTATTTGGAGCGAAAGATTCGTGAACAGCAAATTAGTGGTAAGGAATAATTAAAACGGGTCGTCGTGGAGGAATGGGCCAAAAATTCTCTCCGAAATGACTCGGAAGTTAGCTTTCTCAAGGAAAAGAAGGTTGCAAAGTGTCATTGCATAAATAGGTTACAACACCGAACATTAACCTAACTTTTCTACCAAATTCCCTTAACTTAAAACGTAAATCATATCAAACGTGAAAGTAAATTAATTTATATCATGATTATTATTATTTTCAGGTTCTTCAATGTAATTTGAGTTTAAAACAAATTAAAACTGAATTTTTTATTTGATTTGTAATTGTTTTAATATTTTCTTAACCGAGTGCTGTATGGACAATTTTTTGATACAGTGCAGATTAAACTTTGTTATAAAAAACAATTGAAAACAATTAAATCCATACTATAGCAATTAAGTCCTCAATTTGTTCTTCGCACGATAATGCTCCCATACATAACAAGAGTCATTAGTACTAAATTATACAGAAATCTTGAATAAAATTATTTGTCTCGGCCAGGGCAGGGTTTTGATTCGAACTTGCGCAGGCTTAAGTTAAAGTGGAGGATATTCATGTTCTAACAAGACCAACAATTTGTAGCAGGGTGTCAAGAAAACCGATTCTAGGTTGTGTTAACAACAAATTTTTCATCCACTTGCGAGATGCTATAGAGAATAAACGAAAACTGGCCGTATGCGTACAAAATATGAGTAACTATATCATTATTTAATTATCCAAAAATAACTTAAATTTAATTGATTTATGATTTTATTTTGTTTTTTTTCCATATTGTACAAATAATAATGAGAACAAATTTGTGGGTACAAAAAATTTTGGTAAAAACTAAATTAACTGTAATTTCTCCTAATTAAATTTATTGAATTAAAATTAATGTTTTCAAAAAGCTTATTATTTATATAATTTTTAAAGTTGTTTGCATTACGTTGCATCAAAAATTTAGCAGGTATAAATAATTTTGGTTAGGACTGTACGTTTATTTCGTTCGCTATTTGTTGTAAAACAGAATTTTTTATGCCGACCCTTCTGTAATTTTTATGGGTTATCTTCCATAAAACTTCATGTTTGCGGTGCAAGTCGATTGATTAATCGGACTGTACTTTCGGTATTAAAAGACATTTTTTAAATAATACGAATAATTAAATTAAAAAAAAATGTTATTAGATTATGATTTTTTTTATATCGCGATGTTTCAACTTGAGAGAACAATTTCAAATTGGAAAACATAATCTCAAACATTAATTTTTTATGACATTTCATAATAATTTACTAATGAAATTACGTGAAATAGCCTCCTGATAATTTATTAATAGTGTCAAAATGCGTATAATATACACGCACATACATTGAGAAAATTTATATCATGATAGAAAATATCAGTAGATTTGTATAGTGTAGACGGCATGTCAGGCAAGTAGAGCCAGGAAAATATTAATTTCATGTGTCGAGTACCGCATCCATATAAACACAAAGTTTCCCAATATTATTATTATTTTTTTTATATTTCGTTTACTATGGTCCGAATATTACTATCCACATATGACTTACAAATATGGTATGCCAACATTTAATTGTATTGATTTCTTATTTCGATAGCTACTATAAATTATTTTATATTTCCTTAAGATCACATAGCCATTTGTACTTTTCGATGTGCCCAGACTTTAAGAAGTTAATTTGTTTGGTATTTTGTAATAATACGTAAGCCGCATAGATTACTCTTTTCAATCCCAACAATGTTTTTTAGTATTTTATTCTTTGCATGACTTGCTCTTAGCCTGTTGATTTGCCTGTATGAATTAACTCAATTTTGTAGTACCACGGTTTTCTTGGAAGCTCGCTATTTATTATATTGATCTACATTTGTTGTCTAATCATTGTATTTTATTTTCCATTCATCTCTTATTATGTCGTCTATTATTTGATATGTAGGGTGGTCCGTACGTTTGTAATTTAATCTGGCTCTAAATTCAAAGATGAATGGATATTTTTTAAAGCGGTCTGTTTTATTATAAAGAGTATACATTGCCGTTAAGTATGGAACACAATTTCATTCAAATGGCTCACACGGCTGTCTTTACAGTATCCCATTCTGTCAACCCAATTTTTCAGAACATTTTCGATTGTATGGGCTCCTATCTCATCAATGGCAACTTTGATTTGATCTTTCAAGTCTTGGATATTCTCTGGATGGTTAGCATAAAACTTATCCAATAACAATCCAGTTTCACGAACTTGCTTTACAAATTTCCACAAATTGCCTTGTAGGCATTTCATTTCTACCGAATTTTCCACGTAAATTTCTTACAGTTTGGGTAGAAAACTCACTAATTTGGAAGTATTATTATTATCATTATTGGAGGGCCACGCGGGCGATCAGCCACCTCGCACTGCGACTCAAAAAATCTATTGTGTTGGACCCTGCTTAATTATTCGTCCAGTCAATATTCAGGTTCTTAATGAACCTGACAATACTGCCTCCCGGTACGCGATACTACTATCTGGGCTTATTGCTCTCCCTCCTAGATGTTAACTACAGAGCATTGGAGCCCAAGGACCTCGAGAGGGTTGTCCCACTCTCGTATATTCCTACTCCGGCCCCGTATTCTGTTTGATTTTACTCTTACGAGTTGCTGGGAATTGCAAATCGCCTATAGGTCACCCAGCTTTACTACAGGAAGGCTAAATAAAACCGGAGGGTGCCTGATATCCAGAGTACGCATATTTTGGTCTGATTAACCTATTAGCCATTCATCCATCGGCATTCGCTGTTCCACCTTAGATTAGGGTTTTTTGTCAAGGTTTTCTCCTTTAGCGCCGTACTTTAGCCTGTGCCAAATGGCCAACAATGTGCCAAATGGCCTTAGTTACCAGTGGTTGCCACGAGGAGGCAGCACGTACACTTGCGAATTGTGAACAGATTACTCCTTACACAATTGTACCCATCACGCAGCTGCCTAATGACAAGACCAGAACAGCTCACGCGATGTACACCCTACTGGAAGGTTACGGAGCTGGTAGATTAATATACTCAACTTTGGTCCCCCTCCCCTCCAATAGACGCCAAACCACCACTTTGGAAGTATGTTTTCAATATTGCCCAATTTGATGCAAGCGTAAAGCGACCCATTTCGTAAATGTCAAACATTAAACATATTACGAATAATGTAAGTGTTGCCACACTCGAAATAACCGGTAGTTGAAATTGCAAACGCTAGATGGACCACCAGTTATCTTCTCTTGTAATAGGGTTATCTATTGTTTCGTCTGGATCTTATATTGATGTTTTTGCTAGAGAATCTGCTTTTTCATTACCTGGAATCCCCACATGCCCTGGGACCCATTATTTTACAATACTAATACTATGATTTTTTATTGCTGTGTCTATTATTTCGTTTTCAAAAAATTTGAATTTATTTTTATTATTAAATTTTCCAGAGATAAGCAACTGCTCTTGGACCCAGTGAATATTATAATTTTCTTCAGATCCATCGTGCTGCTCTTTCTATGGCTATTTTTATTGATATCGTCTCGATAAATGTAATTGTTGCTTTGATCTTAAGTTTAATTTTGAACTCTGCCTCTATGTTCTTGAAGTATGCCCTCCATTTGCCTGGCTTAGTGAGTCAGTGGCGTAACTACAAGTTTTGGGCCACCCGGAAAATTTTTTTGGCCCCTAAAAATGTTTCTTGTCAAGAAAAGCTTTAAATAAAAAACTTATTTCTTCCTATTGTCTAGTTTCGCATTAATTAAAAGTATCTGATTTCGGAAGTAGATGACACGAAATAATGATTTGACGATTTCTAAATATAACGATACAGTATCACAAATTTCGAATATAATTTGAAAAATATCAAGAATTTCGAAATAATCTCAAAAATGTCGAATTTTCAAAGTATCTTCAATATTCTTGAAAGTTCTCAAATATCGAATTAACTGTAAGTTTTGTTAAAAAATTGTATAAGCATAAAATATGTATTTGCGAAAATTGAAAGTTAATTTTAAGTTTGATAATTAATTTAAACAAGTTTTGGTCTTAACTTAACTTTTAACGTTGAGCCTTTTTCATGCTATTAGGTTTTTGCTAAAATGTTTTATGTAAAAATCAAGAAGCTTTTTTAATCAAACCATTTGACTGAGAAATATGATTTTACAAAGGATGACGAAATTTTTTAGAATATTTGTTCTCAAAGTTAATCATCAGTCGTCAAAAGCTTTTAGTTTTAAGAGGTTTTCAACGAAACTTGGTATTATAAAGGAAAGTGGTATTTTCAGATAAATTTAGAATATTTGTTTTAGATTAGATTATGTATATATTTGTAAAAAATTTCGAGCTGTTAGTTTTAAGAGATTTCACATATCATACATAACTTTCTAAACCAAATCATTTCACTCAGAAATTTGATAGTACAAAGGGTGACGGAATTTTGGGATTTTAGAATATTTGTTAACAATGAGCTTAACACTTGATAATTAATTTAAACTATGTATTTGGGTTTAAACTAAACATTTCAGAGCGTTTTAATAATTTCAGGTTTTTGGTACAATGTTTAATGTGTAAAAGTTGTGTTTTAGTTTTAAGAGCTTTCACTGATCGACACTTTTTAAACAATTTATCCCAAAATTCTGTAACCCTTTGTAATGGAATTTTGGGACAAATTTAGAATATTTGTTTCCAATGAGCTTTAAGATTGATAATTAATTTATTCTTTTTGAATTTAAACTTAACATTTGTGAGCCTTTTCATAATTTGAGGTTTTGTTAAAATGTCGAATTTTTAGTTTTAGGGCTTTCACGTATCGAATCTATTTAACCCAAATCACTTTTTATTCTGAAATTTTATAGTTTAAAGCAAGCATTCCTAGATATACAAGCCGTCAGGATAAAATTTGAGCTTAATATAAGCGGGATAGAAAGACAAAAAAAAAAAATGGATTTTTTATAAAAATCATATGAAAAGTTTTGTTTTTTTAATATCGTTTTTCTTAAATGAAAAATCTTACAAAAATGAATTTTGATTTCTACGTTATAAAGAATAATAATTGATAAATATAAGATGTGAAAATCAATTAATAAAATCTTGTTTATAGATATTTAATTAATGTTTTACTAAAACCCCTTTACATACAAACACATCTTTACACCTCATGACGTCACACCTTTCGTTCATGTTTTTTTTATAGTAAAAAAATGTCGATAAATAGCACAGAGTTTAAACTAAAGAGGAGAAACAAACTTTTTTTTCTTACTTGTAAAAAACCAGTTAGTTTTTATTGTTGTTAAAGAGTGGTTGTGCGTAGTTTGTTTATTTCTAGTCTAGGATATTTTAAAGTCTTTTATAAATAGTAAGTAAGATCTTACGTCATTGATTTCTTTTTTATAATTTTATACTGTAATTTTCACATAGCCATACAAAGAAAAAATAAATTTGTACAGTTTTATTTTAATTATATTAATAAAATTACTAAATTTAAGTTATAGGTTTTAAAATATGTTAGACTCGAAGGTTTGATTTAAATAAAAACCTAAAAATATTTTCTGTTATGAGTATTTCTCCTTCATAAAATTTTAAGGGGACATTACACCTTCAGATTTTTAAAAAATCGAAATTTTTTTTATGATCGAATATGTTAGAATGAACGTTTTAGAACAGGATTTTAACAATATAAACATGAAAATGTCAACAAAAAAATTTTTATTGTATTTATTACGGAGCGCGTCATAGTCTTTTTCTACGGTTTTGGTCTACTTCGCTGTACTTTAAACTCGATTATCTCGAAATGACGTTTTTAAAGTTGGCGTGCAAGATTGAGAAAAAACTACTTATCCAATCGTTCTAAAATTTTAACACGTTGATCTACACATATTTCTGCTCAGAATGAACTACGGAAGGGAAAATCGGATTTCAATTTTTTGAGTTACAACAAATTGCAGGGGACAAAAAAACTCCATTTTCGAAAAAATGCCGCCATTTTGTTATTTTGTAGACCATTTTCTTCCTTTTAGTTCATTCCAAGGGCGATTTAATGCTGAATAAAACCCCGTTTTTTTTCAGACGTTTCTGAGAGCAGTTCTGATGCACGCCGCGAATTTTCGGTCTTTTTGGAAAATGACCGTAGCAGACGACAAGGGGCGGAAAAAAATCTAAAAAAATTTTTTGTGTATGTTTTGACTTAAATAAAATGTTCATGGAAAGTTTCATTAAGATATCTCTTTTTATTCCATTAAAAAAAAATGTTTGAAAAAATTTCATTTTTAAAATTTGAAGGTGTAATGTCCCCTTAATCAAATTTTACATGTGTTCTTATGGGAAATCGTAAAATGTATCCCCCTTAAATGAAACTTCTTTTAAAATTGGTCCAAACCTGACGGCTTGTATATTAAGGAATGCTTTGGTTTAAAGAAAGGTGGGATTTTGGGATACATTTAGAATAATTGTTTTCAATAAGCTTAAAGCTTGACAATTAATTCATACTTTTTGAGCTTGAACTTAACATTTTTGAGCTTTTTGATAAAATGTTTTATGAGCATAAATTAGGTATTTGAAAAAATTATCAATAGCTTCAGTTTTAAGAGCTTTCACTTATCAAAGCTTTTAAACAAACTATTTTACTTCGAAATTTAATATTTTAAGGGATGACGAAATTTTGGGTAGGATTTAGAAAATTTGTGCTCAATGCAAATTATTAAGAGCTTTTAAACCATTTGACCAAACCATTTGACTTTCAAATTTGATTTATAAATGAAGGTGGTATTTTGGGATAAAGTTAGAGTATTTGAAATTCTGTCTTTCGTTAAAATGTTTTATGAGCAAAAATTATGTAGGTATTTACAAGAAATGCTAAGAATTTTTAGTTTTAAGAGCTTTCACATATTAAAGCTTCTCAACTCAAATCATTTCACTAAAATTAATTTTTTATTTAATTTTACTCTGTCTTTAAATCCAATTCAACCTGTTCTAATCAAAACTTGATTTGTAAAAGGTTGAATTTGAAATACCAAAGGGGTAAATGCTAAGAATTTTTAGTTTTAAGAGCTTTCACATATTAAAGCTTCTCAACTCAAATCATTTCACTAAAATTAATTTTTTATTTAATTTTACTCTGTCTTTAAATCCAATTCAACCTGTTCTAATCAAAACTTGATTTGTAAAAGGTTGAATTTGAAATGCCAAAGGGGTAAACTTGGAGTTACGCAAAATTTATAATACAAATAAATCAACCAAGCAAACATTAAAGTCGTTGTCGTTTGATGTCGAAAGCTTATATTTCAAACGAGTTTATTTAATTTTCGTCTAAATCTAAATATCGGTCAGAACCTATAGGCATTTTTATTTCTATGGAGTCAGAACTGTAGCGACTCACTCACACACGCAATTCAATTATTTAAATATTCATCACTCGTTCATCGCCAGCATATTTTTTTTTCTCGTTCGATTTGGCAGACACAAAAAAATCGCACCGTCCAGTACTCAGCGTTCGCTAAAAATTCTAAAATAATAAATTAACAAAAGTGATAAAATAAATAATATACTAATTAAAAAACATTTTTTTTCGCGTGACTTATCGTGGCGATGGATTTTATTCCAAATAGTGTAATATTTAAAGTGTTACCACCCGTACCATAATCATAGTTGTTGTGCGTTTATATACATCGTAATTCGGGACGTCGGTTCCCGTGTAGTGTGTTACAAATCGCTACGATAAATATTTTTGGTCACAACGAGTGCCATAGAACCGATAGAAAATGGTTGAGCCTGTCTTAAGAAAATATTTAATAGCAACAGGGACGATTTATCCTTTTTCTAAAAATTTGACCACCCATTTTTCTTAAAAACTTCCTAGAAATGTACCGTTCTGCAAATTTGCACTTGAACCTTAATCTGAGCTATTTAATCTTAAACTTGAACTAATAAAGGATATCTCGTGGACCCCAACAACCGTGCCCCCCCCCTTCGGGTGCAGGTACCTAGTTATGCCACTGCTATTAGTATAAATTTCTTTATAATCGTTAAATTTATTTAATGCATTTTTATATTGTAGTATTGCTTTCATTTGATTGGTATGTGCTTTTGTACTATTTTTTTTTAATTCCACGTTTATTATTAAGTTGGTTGCTGTTTTTGCATTCTTGTTGTTTGGTTGTGCTATTTTTGTGAGGAAGTTATATTTATTGTATAGTTCCTCAATTTTTTTCATTATATTGTTATTTCTGATTCTTTTATTTTATTTTTTTTTTTTTTTATATATACATATTTTAATTGGGTGCAGAGCGGACTTATTAACGATCCTAGCTCCTTGTAACTGTCAGAGCTTCTGCACCCAATGCGCGATCCTTCAAGTAAAGATTAATAGCTACCTTAAATTTATTCATTTTGTATTCCTCCGGAAATTTGAAGTGTATTAGCGAATTCCACTTTTTTGATGTTCGATATACAAATTCGCGCTTAATTTCTTCAGTTCGAGGTTTCGGGAGCTTCACCGTAAACCTATGTGCATTGGTTGTTCCTCTTGTTACTCTTGTTGTTGTAACGAATGGTGGTATTTTCTCCGATAGTTCTGCAGAACATTTACCATGTAAGCATCTGTAGAAGACGCAGAGTTCTGCAACATCTCTGCGATGCTGTAAGCTGTCTAGTTCTTGGGTAAGTCTGGGATTCCGTATTATTCGGATAGCGCTGCGTTGAACCCTGTCCAATAACTGGAGGGTGGTACCAGACGCACCTCCCCAAACTTGACAGCAATACTCTATACATGGTCGGATGAAGGTTTTATATATCTGGAGAACTTGATGCGATTTAAAAAACCTTCTGCATCTATTTAGGAACCCGAGTTTTTTTGAAGCTGATTTAGCCAATGCAACAATGTGTTCATTCCATTTGAGTTTGTTACTTATTTGAACACCAAGCAGTTGGCATATATTGGCTATATATTTTAAAGTCGTTAATTTGTTGTGGTAATGTGGCCGTTTCTGCCAGAATCGTTGGTATCGGTGTCGTTAAGCAAAGCCGTGCATATTCATAGAACTGTATTAATTATTTTTTGTTTTATTTTTTTGGCTATTTTTTATGCTTGTTAGTGTAATCGTATCTGCGAATTTAGCTGTAGTTTGAATTACGCCTTTGTAGATATGTATCATGCTGTAAGGATTGACTCCTCCTTTTTTATGTGTTATTATTTTAATTAAATTTGTTGTACTGATAATTTCCTTTTCAAGATTTTTGTAGTGAGGAAATAGTGATAATTTATTATTAAATGTGGTGCCTAGTAATTTGATTACCTTTTCCTCTTTCAATGTTGTGTTGCCTATATTCAGTAATAAACTTGCAGGTTTGTTATGTCTCACGTACATACATTTTGCTGGATTTAGTTTTAGGTTTAATTTTATTCACTCCTCGTTAAATTTTTTCAGTGTGCTGTTAGCTGTGTGATGTATGTCCCTTTCATTTTTTTCCTTTCACAAGTATTGCTTTATCGTCTGCAAGCTGGTATATTTACACCTTTTATTGTTGTAATTTATGAATTGCATATGTGTCGATGTTAAATAAGCAAGTGCTCAAGCAACTTCCTTGTGGTATTCCCTTATTTGTTTTGTGCTTTATTGTTGAAGTGGCTCGGTGTATCAATTTTTATTAACTCATCTGTTAGTATTTTTTTGTTTGCTTTATCTAAAGCTTTTGATACGTCTGCAATTATTAATATTTCGATTGATTGATTAGTTTTTTCTGCTGCGATTTCACTGAGTAGGTTTACGAGGTAGTCCATAATTTTATGCCCTTTCCTGAATCCGTATGTTATTTGGTTGCGTTTCTTTTTTTAATGTGTTGATTTAATTTTTCTAATGTAACTTTGTTGAATATTTTTGAGAGGGTATTCTGTGTAGGTAAATTGGTTTATAACTTTCTGTTTCGTTTTCATTTCGTTCAAAACCCAATAAAGTTTTTTTATTGCAATTATTTTACTGATTTTCCACCTTTCTGGATTGGACTGTTGTATGTAAATATTATTACGGTATCTTAAGTTGGGATTTATTTTCACTATTGCTTTTATTGTATTGTAAGATATCTTATTTTCATCCAGAGCAGTGTTTTGTTTTTCTCTTAGTATGTCTTACATTATTTTGTCGTTGAATTTATGACTATCTTGAGATGTTGTTTTCAATTTGTTAATTTTGTTCCATAATTTGGAATGAATGTTTCCCATATTGCCCTTTTAGTTATCTTTATTTCTCGTTTTATTATTGCTACAGTGTGTATTTCGTGTTTTCTATTATGCTAATATTAATTATCATGAGCAAACGGTCTGACCCATGTCTGTGCTTAGAGTTAGGTCTACTGCAGATATTGTATGTTTCCTTAAGTTTTACCTTGTTGGTTTATTTTTATTTAAAATTAGCTTGTTGCTTTTGGTTATGAATTCTGCTATTCCTTTACCAGTGATGTCTTCTTCTGTCGTATGTCCCCATAATTTGCTGTGAGCATTTATATCTCCTGCTATTATAGTTCTTCGGTTCTTTTCGTCTATTCTAATTATTTCTTTGAAATCATCTGTTTTTGTTCTTGTAAACCACCATTGGAATGGTTATATGTATATTGAAATTATGTGGATCGGTGTTTAATTTTTATTTGAATAGGTTTCATATATAAAAGGTTTAAGTTAAGCTCAACTTATTGTACTACTATTCTATCGTTGATAAAAAATCTAACTCCTCCGTATCCGTCCTCTCTTTTTTTGGTTATTAACCTGTATCATACCATATATACAAAAAGATATCATTTCTTAAAAACTTCCGTCCATATGATTGAACTAACATTTTTTCTAATCCTAGAATTTGTGGCGCAATAAAATAATGTTCGATTACTTTCTATCATTTTTGGTGTTTATTTATGTTACGAGAACTTTTAGCGATCAGTTCGAAAGCGTCCCCCAAAATATAAAGCATAATAATTATAATTTTTTGTTAAGTAAACGCATATTTTTTTTATATTATCATTCAATTATTTATTTTATTATGTTTTTTATTATGCCGAGCTTCTAAAAGCGATTGAGTCTAACTCAACGAAGGGCAATTTATATCGAGATGTACATATGGTCACTTAAAGGTATGTTAATGTGCCCTTAAATTATTGGAAACAAATTTTATGGAGTTATAAATCAAGTCAATCTTAAGGCATCCGATGAAAAACCTATAGTACCGAGAAAACCAGGTGAAGCTTGAAAACTTTGATATGTTCTCGAGCCGCTGTGGTGGTAACATGATGGTGTGAGGCTGCAAGGTATGGAACGGAGTTGGCAATCTATAATTTATTGATTCGAAAATGAATTTGTTTTTGTATATACGTAAATTTAGTGGAATATCCCTCCCAGAGCCCGGACCTTAATCCAATAGAGCACCTATGGTACTTACTGGAAAAAAATCGGTAAAAGATTTTTTAACCAAGCGTCCACTTAATGGTTCACGCCTGGGAGCAAATTGATGTTAATGGCATAAAGAATTTAGTTGAGACCATGCCTAAATGTCTACAGGCTGTCAATCAGGCCAAAGCAGGCCCGAGCAAATACTAATTTTATATTATAAAATTTTTATTTTCATTTCCAACATTATCCCTTATGGTGCGCGATCCCTTTTTTTTCCTCAAAAGTGTGACCGGGAGATTTCTCGGTTTTCGATTTTTGTTTTATATTCTCGTTTAACTATAAAATTGCATAGGAATAATATATGTATCCAGTAAAACTTGAGTTTAAGAGCCTAAACGGGGATTGGTCTGCCTCTGATTTCCGATTGTCTCTTAGACCCGGATGTAGAAAGTTTTACATCCCGCATGGAAGTTTATCAATCAATAGCATTTACAAGTCAAATTTAGGCCGATTACTAATGAACTTGCTTATATATTAACCTATTAGGATAAAATTCGATTTGCACGATGGAAATGGATTTGTAGCGGTTCCCTCATTTACTAGTTATCTCGTCCATTCATTTCATCACTTCAAACAAATATTTTCCACACCAAGATAAATATTCACAAATATATTTCAACAGAAAATACAAATTATTTTGTATTACGCTCCACTTTACCGATCTTTCATTTGTTCTCACTACTTTACCGATCTTCCAACTGGAAGTTCAGTGCGAAAATACATAAAAAAACCAAACGTCATCGCGACCATTTGTCTTTAACACAACGCATTATAATCTTGGTGTTTCAAGTCTCAATTGTCTCAAAAATCAATTGTTTATTTAATTTTATCTAATTTTAAAATCAAGAATAATAATTAGATATTCTTTATAACTCAAAAAAAAAACAATAAAGTTTGAATAAATAATATCAGTTTTTAAAATTAAATAAAGGGTGTTTGAACAAAAACAACAAGAAACTCATCCCCATCCTTTAGATTCAAAAATGATTATTACATGAAGTTCAGGAATATAGCCAATTAAGAAGGAACTTAGCCGTTTCTTAACTGATTATGGTGAAATTCGGCATGCACGATGGAAATGGGATTCTAAGATGAGTTTCAGATGAAGTTCGGGGATATGGCCAATTAGGAAGGAACTTGACCATTTCTTAACCTAATATGATGAAATTCAGAATGCACGACGGAAATAGGATTCTAAAATGATGAAGAAACAGCTAAGTTCCTTCCTAATTGGCCATATTCCAGAACTTCACTTAAAACTCATTTTAAATCCCATTTTCATTATGCATCCTGACCTAATCGATAAAGAAATCACCAAGTTCCTTCCTAATTGACCATTTTCAAAAACTTTATATAAAAATCATTTTAGAATAACATGTCCATTAATTTCACCATAATCGGTTGAGAAATAGCAAACTTCCTTCCTAATTGGCCTGAATTTGACTTGAAATGCTGTATATGGTTAAACTTCTGTACGAGATTTTCAAATTGTCTGCATTCGGAAATAAGGAATAGTCGGGAATATAGGCGACAGGCCAACCCCCAACAAGTCGCTTAAACCGAGGTTTTACAGAATATGTTATAAAATAAATAAATCGAAAATCGGGAAATCCCGGGATTTCCCGGTCATACCTTTGAGACCGCCCGTTTGAGAAACCCGTTTGAGAGTGTATACTTATTTCATAATCACTTGGTTTTATAAAATATTTAGTAATGAGTTTTTTGTGATTTTTAAAGTGTTGAATTACTTGTAAATATAATTCCTTCTTTAGAAAACTAGCCAATTTGAAGTCTATATGATTCCATTTGATATTGAATATGAAAATCGATTCCCAAATTTGGTGTATACTTTTTTTTGGATCACTAAAAATAATGGTAAATAATGAATAAGTAATAATTAGCTTTTACTAAATACTGCTTAATAGACCAACTCAAAAACCATTTAAATTTACATCCCTGAAACAAATTCCAAATTAATATCTCTACAATAAAAGAATTTAATACTTCATGCTTCAAATTACTTAATTAGGTTTTAATCTAGACAAAATAAAATAATTATGATATATAAAATGTTAATTGCAAATAAAATGTATTGTAAAGTAAAACATAAAGTTACATTACTATATCTAAGGCCAAACCAAAAATTCCGAACAATTTTGGTTAATTCATTGATTAATGTGGATTGTAGTACAAATCTTAATCTATAATTAAAAGACCCCACTAACCACTCTATTCCACATCAAAACCGAAGGATAAGATAAAATGTATTAGTATTACAAGGTAAGCAAAGGTTTCACACGCCTTAGTAATCAACAGTTTGTTATTGTTAAGATGTGAACCGATAGTCGGGGTAAATACACCAAATTCGGTAAATGCGTTTACCTTTAATTCTTAAAACGAGGCTAATCCTTTAGATTAATCAGTTTTTAACTTTTTACGAATTTGAGTAGGAGAAAAATATGAAAAAATGCGTGTCTAAAAACAACATGAATATTTACACTTCACATTTTGGTTGACATATTTATAGTACAAACAGTTGCGACTTGCGACGTCCTTACGAACCGATAACTTATAACACCCAAACATTTTCTAAGGAGTTTCTCGACACACAATACAAACAAAACAAGAATTTTATTAAATTTTAGATATTAAACAATACACATAGCGATAGCATGTATTTCTGCACTGCTTACGGACACCCAGATATGAACAACATACATGTTTACTGTGGGTAATTAAATTGAATTTCTGAAATGTAATTAAAGCGTATTTTTGTGTGTTTGGTACAAGAAAATACCAATTTTAGATACATATATTTGTACATATGGTCTATGTACGATTATTATTGCTTTGTTAATAATAATTGGAATAAAATACTAGATAAAATAACCAAAATATGAACACGGACCGTTATGAACCAAAGAAAAAAAAACTTAATCGAAATAAAACATAACTAAAGTTTTATATATCACATGGGACCTATTAAATGAAAATTCAGCAAAAAAAATTCATTTTCATCCGTACCAAAGAACATTGTTTTGTATTAAATTGTATACAAAATATAACATCATCTCTTCTAAAATACCTAGACCAACGAAAGAAAACAGCAATCTAAAAAAAAGCAAACAAAATCGTACGTAAGAAAACGAAATGGGACCTCTCCAACCAGCAACCACAAGATAATGTTTATCTTGAGACTCGTGAAAAGGAACAAACAAAGTGTAACAAACACACACATAACGAGAGGAAAAGGTGAAAATTTTTACGTTTTGGCAAAGACAAAATGAATTTATTTTTTGTATACAAACTGTTTGTTTTAATGGGAAAAATTTATTTATTTACATTTTTGTTGTTGGTGGATTTTGGTTGGAATGTTTCCAAAAATTATACATTTTTACCTTGTTCGTTTACGGAAAATTACTAGCAATTTTTTTAAAATTTAACTTTAAGTTTTAATTTGACTTTAAAATTACTCCTGTACTATCTACAAATATTGGTGTGATATCAAACCACAACAATAAACGATACAATCTGAACATGCTTAACATAATACAAAATGCATTAGTCGCTTTGTATATAAACGAATTGGATGCACATTATATGTATTCTAGGTAAAATACAAGGTTGTATTGATGCAATACGTGCCAATGTCATAATCATAAAGTTATTCTTATTATTTTCATCAATATTATTCTGTTATATTTGATTATTTGAGTTTAAGATATCGAATGAACACCAGTCTTTAGTTTTATAAGTAACAAGAAAATCTACAAAACTAGCACAGTGTTATGGATTTGTGAAAACCAAGTTTAGTTCCAAAAAAAAAATTGCGTAGGTAGGTCCAAAAGAGCAACTACCATTTAAATATGCATTTACTTGTTATTATTGTGAAGTACCATCAGTTCGCATATCAAATAAGCCAGTGGATAAAACAAAAGAATAATAATAATAATAATATCTTTAATTACTTTAATTATGGTATTATAATTTACAATGTAAAGAAACCAACATTATAAACAAAAATCAATGATATATTTAGCAATAAGAAATCAATGCTAAAATCAACAAAAATAATTATTCATCAACATTATAAATAAAAATCCAACATTAAAATTTAACTGATATAATAATTTAAAAGTGTTTGATTAAAATGATCTAAACTAAATTTCGATTGTCATATTAGTGCTGCTTGTTCTAAAGCGCTTAAAATGCTTGGGTTTATTTTCCGTCGGGGTAAAGAGTTTCGTGATCCTGCTGTTTTTACCAGCGATCAAAATAATACACCGCATTGCAACTTCCTGTATGTATTTTCGAAATTTTCCTCAATAACTGCAAGTATTGTACATATGTGGGATTTTCATAAAAACATCGTGCGTTTTTTCCAATATTTTAACTCTGTGCGTTTTTCTTCGTGGTACACGTATTTCATATTTCGTAACCCATCTATTATGTTTTTTGTAATACGTGTATTAAAAAATTCCAGATACGGTATTAAGAAGACTGTATTATAAAAATGCAAGTTTTAATATTTCAGATTTTCGTTTGATTGGAGTGTCGCTAGAAATTTCGAACAAATGAAACTGCGATTTTTATATGGATTAATGATTATGATAAAATTTAGATAATTTGATAAGAATGACATGCTAAAATGATTTTTCAGAATTTTATTTTTAAGGGGTTTTTGAATGAAACTCAATAACCGATCATCATGAAATTCGTAAGGTGTTAAGAATGATCCAGCTCCACAAGATTAGCTAAAAGAAACACAAAGAATCAACAAAGTACGATTAATATTTTATATTTAACTTATCTGAACAAGCCATCAGCTAATCTGTCACTTCTTCAAAGTAGACATCGTTCCATTATTATTATATCTAAAATTAATTAAAATTTAGATTTTTTGTATTATTATAATTAAATTTTTATAAATAATTTAAAAATAACTCACCACAATTGAATTGTAAACACGAATATTCTGACATTTTGACACTTTTATTTATGCCTAAATAATTAGTATAATTTATTAAATCCCCAACGTTTTTATGCCTAATAATTGAAATTGTTCATAAATTTATAGTAAATGATATTAGTTATCATTTGAAAAGTTAGATGTCTCTACAAGACAATTTTGTAAAAAATTTAAGAAAAAAAAATAATAAATTGATAAAAATGATTAGTAGAAAAACAGCGAGCGAATACAGTTTAACTAATAAAATAAAAAAAAATATATATATACAGTGATAAAAAATACGGCGATTGCATTTTATTGAACTTACTTACCTACTTACCCGAAATTACCTTGGACACGATAATATACCGCTAATATTATATTTTGACCCTGCATTAATAAATTGGAAACGAGAAGATACCGCAATACTATTTTGGACCACGCACATTCTTTGGACACGAGATTTTGCTACACATATTTTGTTACGTGAAGGAAGCATTAAGAGCATCAGCGATACACCACCAGCAATACAATTCTCAACTCATATTGGATTTAGGAATTGGAATTTGGGAACAGCGATTTCAACGGACACCGTTAAATTACCAACCAAATCCAAAGGTTAAACATAAGGTGCAAATGGGATTCTAGAATGGTTTTTGAGCAAGTTCTGGAATATGGCCATCAGGGGCCGAATTTCTCCATTTCTTAACCAACCATGATGAAATTCAATAAGTGCGATGGAAATGGGATTCTAAAATGATGTTTGAGCATGTTCCGGAATAAGGCTGTCAGGGACCGAATTTCCTTATTTCTTAACCGATCATGATGAAATTCGATATGTACGATGGAAATGGGATTCTAGAACGATTTTTGAGCAAGTTTCGGAATATGGATATCAGGGGCCGAATTTTCTTATTTGTTAACCGATCATGGTGAAATTCGATATGTACGATGGAAATAGGATTCTAAAATGATTTTTGAGCAAGTTGCGGAATTTTCTTATTTCTTAACCGATCATGACGAAATTCGATAGTTGCGATGGAAATAAGATTCTAAAATGATTTTTGAGCAAGTTCCGAGATATGGTCATCTGGGACCGAATTTCCTTATTTCTTAACCGATCATGATGAAATTCGATATGTACGATGGAAATGGGTTTCTAGAATGATTTTTGAGCAAGTTCCGGAATATGGCCATCTGTGACCAATTTCCTTATTTCTTAACCGATCATGATGAAATGCGATATGTAAGATGGAAATTCTAAAATGAATTTTTGGGGAACTTCTGGAATAAGGCATAATATAAAATATTGGGTGTACAAATAAATTTCCGACCTTTTTAGATGGTTGTCGTTAGTATCACTGCTTGCATATTATTCAATCGGGCAATACATGTTTTTTGGAGGTTAGATGTCAAGCTTGAATAATTACTAGTGACATTTGTTCAAAGCGTAAACAACAATTATTTTCATGTAATTGAAAATGTCGAATTTTGTGCCAAAAAAAACAACATTTGCGGGAAGTTTTACTTCATTATTTTTTGTTGAAGAAAAGTGCAGCGGAAACAAATCGTTTGCTTGTGGAAGTTTACGGTGAACATGCTCCATCGAAAACAACCTGCAAAGAGTGGTTTCAACGATTCAAAGTTGGTGATTTTGACGTAAGAGACAAAGAACGTGAAGGCAGACCAAGAAAATTTAAAGAAACAGATTTGGAAGAATTGCTTGATTTGGACCCTTGTCAGACTGCAAAACAACTGGTAGAAGAGTTGAATATTACCCAACAATGTGTTTCGCAACGTATATATGCAATGGGATTGGTTCAGAAGCTGGGAAATTGGGTGCCACACCGAAAACCATGTGCAAATTGTTGCTTCAACGACAACAAAGGAAGGAGTTTTTGCATCGGATCATCACTGGGGATGAAAAATGGATCCATTATGACAATCCAAAGCGCAAACCAGCTTGGGTCAAGTCAGGTGAACTAGGGCCGTCGAAGCTTTGTATTTGGTGGGATATGAAGGGTGTCGTCTATTATGAGCTGCTGAAAGAGCAGCGTGAAACCATTACGGGACAAGTTTATCGACTACAACTGATGGCTTTAAAGCAAGCTCTAGCTGCAAAACGACCGGAATGAGACAAAAGGCACAATAAGATTATTTTGCAACATGACAACGCTAGGCCACATGTTGCTATACCTGTCAAAAATTTCTTGGATAGGCAGAACTGGGAAATTTTACCCTACCCGCCGTATTCACCAGACATTGCTCCCTCTGATTACCACTTGTTCCGGTCGATGACAATCAGCCCTGGCACAGCAGCACTTCACTTCATATGAAAACGTCAAAAAATGGGTCGATAACTGGATCGCCTCGAAACCACCAGACTTCTTCCTTCGGGGAATCCGTTTATTGCCTGAACGATGGACGAAGGTTCTAGCTTCCGAAGGAGCATACTTTGAATAAAACATTCTTTCATTTTCCACACAAACTAATGTCTTTTATTTCAGTAGAAAAGGTCGGAAATTTATTTGTTCACCCAATAAATTTTTGAGAAAGTAATTGTTACAAGGTCATGATCAAATTCGATATGTAGCACGGAAATTATAGCAGATATATTGCAGTTTTGTGCGTGTTTTATAGATGCATACCGCCTAAATGCTCCGCAGAATTATCGGAGAAAACACAATGTTTCGTTACGCCACAATGACTAACAATAATAACTCCCAGTGCACAAAAGTTTACGATGAAGCTTCTGAATTTACAAACTGAGGAAACGAAGTGCGAATTGATTTACAGGGCATGCAAGCAGCGGAATTCACTAAAAACCTTTAAATTTCTGTTAGTCTATAAAATATCGAAGTTCAAGGCAGGTGTCTTGCTGAGTTTGTGACCTAGGAATATAGGGAGATAGAAAGATAGACACGACAAACCAAATAATTTAAATTTTCATATGCCTGCCTATTTCTTGTATACTCGAAAAGTTTTCTACTCAAAGTAAAGCCTAGTGCTCAGATCAATTCCTCGTGAAAACTCTTGTTTAACGCGGTATTTAAAAATCTATTTCTTTTATCGTGAAATAGAAATGAAATTTTGTTTGTAAAATATTCAAATTTGGAAGTTTTTGAATATTTTTTTGGTTGTGACAGTTTCATAAATGTAAAATTTCCATATAAAAGCTGGTTTTAATGAGGTCATTTATGCTAAACACGATAAAAATAAGAAATATGTATAAGAATACGTTTGGTGGTTTAGATGAAATATACTCTGCTTGACCTATATTCCATGTTTTTTTACAAATTCATGAGCAATCTAATATTAGCTACGTATATAGGGTGGGCCATCTAACTTTTTTTTGAACTAGGGGTTATTTTGAGTATGGTAAGGGTTATGGCACTTTTGATTTGACAGAAAGTTAGTTTTATCCTTCCGCTGAACGAAAATGGTTGTGTATTCGCTTGAACAACGCTGGGAAATATTGAAACATTACTTCGAAAATCTTGGCAAAAAAATCTTTTTTCGGATGAGGCGCATTTCCATCTTGGCGGCTATGTAAACCAGCAGAATTACCGCATTTGGGGCACGGAGAACCCGCACGTGATCGTAGAGAAGCCGATGCATCCTCAACGAGTGACTGTTTGGTGCGGATTTTGGTCCGGTGGCATCATTGGGCCATTTTTGTTTGAAAATGAGGAAGGAGCCGCCGTTACTGTCAATGGTGAGCGCTACCGCGCCATGATGAACGATTTTTTGTTCCCGGCACTTGAAGAGGAGGACATAGGCAACATTTGGTTTCAACAAGACGGCCCTCCGTGCCACACAGCACACGTTTCAATTGATCTTTTGCGCACTGTCTTCGAAGATCGAATTATCAGCCGAAATGCTAATGTGATTTGGCCGCCTCGGAGCTGTGATTTGACTCCGTTGGACTATTATCTTTGGGGTGCCATCAAAGATAAGTGTTACGCTGATAAACCAGCAACGATTGACGCTCTCAAAAACAATATTCGCATTGCCATTGAAGACATAATGCCGCATATCTTCGAAAATGTGCTCAAAAATTGGACCGATCGTATGGGGTAAGTCAAGGCCAGCCGAGGCAGTCATATGAATGAAATAGTATTCCATAATTAATCGGAAGGATTGTTCTTTACAATGAAAAAATATTGAGGACTTTTTGTTTTATTGCATTTAAAAAAAAACAAATTTATTTGGCCCACCCTGTATAATATCCAAAATATTTTAATTGCCGTTTCCAGTTTTACTGACACCGTCTTACATGGAATGAATAAATTTATCCCCTCATCATTTTCCAATCCCAATCAAAATTTTAAAATATTTTCAAAAGAAGCCACCAAAGCTGCCAAACAAAATAAATCGGCACACAAAAAATATAAACGCAACAAAATTTTTTATGAGGAATACAAAACGATACGGAACACCTGCAAACAAACCTGTGGTAGAGAAGCGAAAAGAGCCGACAGCAAGAAAGCCAATGTGGCTTCCGAGCTGAAAATCTCCGATCGCAACTTTTACCACATGGTCGCATCGGTTGCAAATATTTCGAAAACATCTGTTTCAGCATTGAAATGTGCTGACGGCGCTTTGGTGGTGGATCCATATTTACAAGCCGACTTATTGGCAAGCATCTTCAAATCGAACTCGACATTAGTTGTCCCAGATGGAATTAGGCCTCCATTAGTTCCATATTGTGGTTCTAAAATGAGCCCCGTTACCATCTCGGAGGAAATTGTCTTTACTAATCTGAAGTAAATTAATGTAAACAAGGCCACCGGACCTGATGGAATTCCAGTTCGAATATTGAAGGAGTTTGCCAATGAATTGGCTCCAATATTATCTAAAATTTTCCTACTTTCATACAAGCAAGGCGACTACCCGAACGCCTGGAAGAGTGCAATGGTGCAACCCGTGCTGAAACGGGGTTGTGACAAAACTGACCCTTCAAACTACCGGCCAATATCAATTGTGTCAGCCGTCGCTAAAGTCTTTGAGAAATGCATCAATCAACATATAGTTAAATATCTTGAAGTTAACAAACTAGTTTCGGATAGACAATACGGCTTTCGTGAAAGCCGATCCACGACCGATCTCCTGACGTACGTCACAAACAAATGGAATCTCGCCTTAGAACACCACGGAGAGGCCTTTGCAATCGCTTTGGATATATCCAAGGCTTTTGATAAGGTATGGCATGAGAATCTTATTTGTAAACTTGTGGCATACGGGCTGGACTCGATGACCACCAGGTGGATTAAAAGCTATCTCAATGACCGAAAAATCAGCGTCGTACTTAATGGGAGATCATCATCGACGCACTCCCCAAATGCCGGAGTCCCTCAGGGATCACCTTTGTCACCGACCCTGTTTTTGCTATACATCAACGATTTGCTGGATAGCACTGTAAACCCTATCCATAGCTTTGCAGATGATGCCACATTGCATTCTTCTATTTCATTCGAGGCGGAGCCTAGCATTATAGATTTAAATAATAAACGGTCAGAATTCGTAACTTCTCTTAATTCCGATTTAAGTACAATATTTGAGTGGGGTAACAACAACTTAGTGCAATTTAACGAGAAAAAGACACAAATATGCACATTTTCACGTAAAAAAAGTCGCAACGACTACCCATTTGTGGTAAAAAACCATATCCTTGTGGGTTGCGACTCAATTCGACTGCTTGGTGTTCAAATAAGTAACAAACTCAAATGGAATAAACACATTGTTGCATTGGCTAAATCAGCTTCAAAAAAACTCGGGTTCCTAAATAGATGCAGAAGGTTTTTTAAATCGCATCAAGTTCTCCAGATATATAAAACCTTCATCCGACCATGTATAGAGTATTGCTGTCAAGTTTGGGGAGGTGCGTCTGGTACCACCCTCCAGTTATTGGACAGGGTTCAACGCAGCGCTATCCGAATAATACGGAATCCCAGACTTACCAAGGAACTAGACAGCTTACAGCATGGCAGAGATGTTGCAGAACTCTGCGTCTTCTACAGATGCTTACATGGTAAATGTTCTGCAGAACTATCGGAGAAAATACCACCATTCGTTACAACAACAAGAGTAACAAGAGGAACAACCAATGCACATAGGTTTACGGTGAAGTTCCCGAAACCTCGAACTGAAGAAATTAAGCGCGAATTTGTATATCGAACATCAAAAAAGTGGAATTCGCTAATACACTTCAAATTTCCGGAGGAATACAAAATGAATAAATTTAAGGTAGCTATTAATCTTTACTTGAAGGATCGCGCATTGGGTGCAGAAGCTCTGACAGTTACAAGGAGCTAGGACCGTTAATAAGTCCGCTCTGCACCCAATTAAAATATGTATATAAAAAAAAAAAAAAAAAATTTAAATTAATTTCGAGGGCTCCTGATTTGAATTATAGATCTGGCGGACACTTTCTTTTTTATCATTTAATTTTTTGTAGCGCCAGGGTATTCAAATCGCCCTTTTTTACACTGGAAATTCATCGTTTGATATAAATATGCTCGGATATCCAACTAACAACAGCTTAAAAGTTGGTGTTGCTGGTGTTTCCAAAACTACTTGGGACAGCCTATGCAATTCAGTATCAGTCTTCAATTCTTCCCAATAATGAAAAATATTGGTGATGTCAAACGGCACCCTCTCTCTGTTGCACAAGTTGTTCAGTTTACTTTCAAGATTATTAAAAGAACAATTTGTACGGGATGTCAATTCTTCTTCTCGTAATTTTGATTCTAATTTTGAGAGCTTCATTGGATATGGTTGTGTTTCCGTTACCAAACAGATGTCATCCACCGTATTGTTGATTGTCATTAGATGATTGTGAACTTAAAATGTCTTATATTTATCTTATTATTTATATTATGTACTTTCGTTTTCGCCTTATGGTCATCGATTAAAAATTTAGACCTCAAATAATTAAAACGGAGTTCCAAATAAATTACTGCCGAGAAAATATCGTTGCTAAATAATGTATCGCGACTGGTTTTAAGGTGTGAAATATTAATTTAATTTCATCGATAAGGTCTTGGAAATCCTGATTAAATTATGTTGCATTAAACTCTTTAATTTGTCAATGTATTTAAAAAACAATAAAATATAAAAGTTGACAGCGGTGTGTACAAATTGATTTGTAATAATTGCCCTAAATTTTACATCGGGCAAACTGGGAGATCATTTGCAAAAATATTTAAAGAACATACGCAGGAATTAACTCATACACACAACAAAACAATTTTCAAATCAAATTATGCTCAAAATCTACACAATGAGAACCATACATTCACTGATATCAACACAAATTTACATATAATGCATCGTAAGGGAAAAAGCGACATGCTGGATAGATTGGAAGAACTTCAAATATATAGACAAAGGCATAATAATTTATTACTAAATGACAAAACAAACACCATAACGAACAAGATATATGATTTGATTTTATACAATAGCTAAAATAAACTTTAAGGCTAACGATCGCATATAAAAACACGTGAACTTTTAGACATTAAGTCAATTAGGAACTGAAGAAGGACGAACGTCCGAAACCGGTATTCCGAAAATATAAATAATTTTATTATCACAGTAATGAAAGTTAATATAACAATTTTGTGTGTATGTCATAAAAAAAATTTTTAATGTGTTATTTATCTTATTGTTTTTTAAATACATTGGCAAATTAAAGAGTTTAATACTGGAATTATAAAAATTGTGTTTCAACATAATTATGTGTATGTAGTATATTTTGTATAAAATCCGTCTCTTCTATAATTGTTTCCAGCATGGTAAATGTAGAACTCCATCGTGTAACTACATCTAAGCACGGTATTTTTTTATTTAAAGATTCGAATTCGCTCCGGAATTTTCTAGTGCGAAGTTTTTTCAGGACGTGTCTTATTGTGCTGATGTTGTTTTGATAAACTTCATCACACATAGCATCTTCTAACTGCAATGTATGCGGAGCAAATTTAATCGATTGAATTATCCAATTGTCTTGTGAAAATATGAAGTTTTCTTCATCGGTGCTCCACTCATATTCACAAGTCGAATCATCTGTTTCATTATTTAATAGATCAACTGCTTTTAACATGTTGGCTCCATTGTCTAATTATCATATCATTAATAGGAATAAATCCTATTAATTGAAATGTTGAAAATATTCAATGTTTCCAAAATTTCATTTTTAAGACGTTCTCCCTTATTTGATTGGTCGATATTTCTCTACAAAATTTGGCAGTTTCCTCAATTTTTTGCAAAATATTAGCAGAGTTGATCAGTAAATGTACAGCTTCAAAAACGGGTGTTATAAGTTTTAAAACGTTTGGTATTCAAGAATCTGCTTCTCTGTTGAGTTGAGCCGTCTATTGAGAAGTTGAACTCGCTTTCAGCTAATTATTCGAAATGGCAACGTCATGATGATAAGCGATAATGTGCCTTTTCAAATTTGGATTTAGGATATTACGCAGATGTTTCTCGTAATTATTAATTTGGCGAACGACATGCCCCTCCTCAAATTTAAAATAGTCCACTACATTGCTTAGATTACCTTTTGGGC
This sequence comes from Tipula vernalis, assembly GCA_958295665.1. Taxonomy (NCBI): domain Eukaryota; kingdom Metazoa; phylum Arthropoda; class Insecta; order Diptera; family Tipulidae; genus Tipula; species Tipula vernalis. The sequence goes on along the minus strand of OY282560.1, from coordinate 241,662,990 downwards.
GCTTTCTACCATTGTCCATTTTAATAAATTATCATTCACAACGACTTTAAAAACAATCACAAAATACAAAACAGTTGAAATAAACGCAACCTTATATTTACTATAATATTAGTATCGTTATATCCAATTACTACTGTTCCTTTTCGACTTTATTCGCCCTTTTATATATCCAAACCAAAGTTCTAGAACAATGCCGAACATTCCAATAATTCTTTTCGCGTAAGATGTATACCAGTAATAGTTATTTATGGTACTAGTGAGCAAAACGAGATATTATCCATGAGGGATAAGTTTGTCCCACGAGGCGATAGCCGAGTGGGACATTATCCCGAGTGGATAATATCTCTTTGCTCACGAGTGGCATACAACGTTTTATCCACTTTTGTTGAAATAAATTTCGTAAATTAATAAGAAATAGTTCCATTTTGTGTTTTCACAGTGGAGCATTGAATTTTGAAATATATTTTATCATAGTGACCGTTCTTTAAATTGTCATGGTATACTTTAATTTAACTAATTTTTAGAATATAGTTTTTCATTCATTTTGACTACGAATAATTTTCCAATGACTACTCAACATTTTGTTATACCAGATATAACTCACGTTGCCCCTAGCAGCGTGGGTTATACAATAACAATGGGTTATTTTACATTTTCTTTATTTGAAATCAGCATAGTTATCGGGCTATTATATATCAAAAGTGGATAAAATAATTTTATACGATTCACGTTATTACTAAGTTATTACAACCGAAAAACTATTGCACTAAAAAAATGCTACATGAATGCAGATAAAAGCTGTTTTAACAGTAAGAAAAATGCGTAAAAAATGCGCCAACACGATTCTTCGTTAATAATACGAAAATCATATATAAATAAAGTGAAATGAGGAAATTCGGTCCCATATTCCGAAACCTGTTCAAAAATCATTTTAGAATCACATTTCCATTGTACATACATATTGAATTTCATCATGGTCGACTAAGAAATAACCCAGTTCGGTAATTGAGTTTCATTCAAAACAACTTAAAAAATAAAATTCTGAAAAATCATTTTAGCATGTCATTCTATCAAATGATCTAAATTTTATCATAATCATTAATCCATATAAAAATTGCAGTTCCATTTGTTCGAAATTTCTAGCAACACTCCAATCAAACGAAAATCTGAAATATTAAAAATTGGATCAATACTGAGCATTGTTTTGTATTGTTATAATACAGTATTATCGGTCTTCTTAATACCGCATTTGGAAATTTCCAATACACCTATTTAGGGTTTTTATAATATACACTGCGCCAATTAAAAAACGGAACAGAAATTTTCTTCGAAAAAATACCCAGATTTGAACGCTTGTATCTTGGTGAAATAACACCTTTCAAAAAAAAAATTTTCTTTCTAGTTGAAGGAAATTTTGTTTTCTTTTCGATACTGGAAACCGTTTTATTTTATTTTGTTTTTTTATGACGTTTTTCAGTAAAACAAAAGTGGTCTAAAAAAAATAAAAATTTGCTGCTGTTTGAAACTGTAAACGAACTTACTCGATATTTCATTCAAAAATCCAAGTCGGCCATTTTATTGAGAATTTAGAAATCTTGCAAAATGATACTAGGAAAATTTCTGTGCGGCTACTCCTTGTCGAGTTATTGAAGTTTTAGAAAAAACGTATCAAAAAGCGTATATACGTTAACAAGGACATTTTAGTATCTTGTAAACTGAGCCCTCTACGATAAAATTTTGAGCCACATTTTGATATCAGGCGTAATTTTGCTGATCCAAAATCAACGAGAAAATATGTTTTTAGTGAAAAATATGATTTATTTCATAAGGTTAATTGCAAACAAAATCCTTTTAAACTTTATTCAAACGTAATAAAACTAAAATCTACGAACAAACTGGAATTTTCAATAACACGTGCTACCTCCTCTAGCCGGCATTACTTCATAAATACGCCGTGGCATATTTAAAATATTGCGTATTTGTTGCATGGTGATTTGCTGCTATTCTTCTTGTAAAGCGTCGCGAAGTTCCTGCAAATTTGTTGGTTGCCTTGTCCGTTTTTTTACACTCCGTTGTAACATATCCCAGACGTGTTCTGTGGGGTTTAAACCTGGTCTTCGCGGAGGATGGCTTATTAAGTTAATGCGGTGCTGTTGCAAAAATTAGCATGTGTTTAGAGCTGTGTGCAGCTGGGCATTATCATGCATAAAAAATCCGCGCCCAATTTGCCTTTTCATGGAAAGCATATGAAGGCTTAAAATTTTTTCCACGTACCGTGCTGATGTTAAAGCTGGATGTGGTATTACTACCAAATCTGTCTTGCCGAACTTCCATAAAATGGTACGACTGGCATCATGCAATTAGGGTGTAATCGTTCCCATAGTGAACGCCAAACTCTGCATCGGCCGTCTGATGCATACAAATTGAACGCGATTCATCCGAAAAAGGACCTTACACCAGTCCCTCTGAGTCCAGTTGTCATACTGCAACGCATAATTTCTTCTTTGTCGACGGTGATTATCAATCAGATACGGAACTCTGACAGGTCGACGTGATTTTAGTCGATAAACTTTGATCCGATTTAATATCAACTGTTTTGATTTCTGGTTTTGTATAGGTACATTACTTCTTATTGCTTGAGCACTGCTTGTCGTGTTTTTTCTAGCATAACGTGCGATAGCTCGATCTTCTCTTGCTATAGTTTGACTTGGTCTACCAGATCCTTCGCGCCGACCCACACTGCCTGTTTCTGCACCGACTCACACTGCTCAGTTCACAACAGACATACTAATATCACAGATTCGCCCAATTTCCCGATAAGTTTCACCGGCTTCAACTAAAGCCACAATTTTTGTAGCGCGAACGAGTAATTGTTCTTTTCGATTCATCTCGCTTGACTCTTCAAATAACTATGCGATAAATTAAATTATTGTTTTCCATAAAATAACGTAAAATTTAAAGTGGCTCAAAATTTTATCGTAGAGTGCTCAGTTTACAAGATCAAAAAATGTCCTTGTTAACTTGTATACGCTTTTTGATACGTTTTCTCTAAAACTTCAATAACTCGGCAAGGAGTAGCCGCACAGACATTTTCCTAGTACCATTTTGCAAGGTTTCTAAATTCTCTATAAAATGGCCGATTTGGATTTTTGAATGAAATATCGAACAAGTTCGTTTACAGTTTCAAACAGCAGCAAATTTTAATTTTTTTTAGACACCTTTTGTTTTACTGAAAAACGTCATAAAAAAACAAAATAAAATAAAACGGTTTCCAGTATCGAAAAGAAAACAAAATTTCCTTCAACTAGAAAGAAAAATTTTTTTTTGAAAGGTGTTATTTCACCAAGATACAAGCGTTCAAAACTGGGTATTTTTTCGAAGAAAATTTCTGTTCCGTTTTTTAATTGGCGCAGTGTACGTGTTCAACTCGGTATTATTTTTGTCCATTATACTGTTTCTATGCTATATTGTTTTGGCTAAACCACTTTGGCGTTTTTGTTTTTTCTCATTTTCTATAAAACAAAAAATCGCAAATTTTTGTACTGTAGAAATTTCAATACTAGGTACTGTAGCGAGTTTTAAATTGATCAATGGTTTTTACTATTCTATTTAAATGTTTATGCCACAGTCATCTGGAATACAGCTTATTATGAGATTTATAAGGCGCAAATTGAATGAATTCAATATTAATTTACTATCTTCTTAATGTATAGATGCGTTCCATTTAGTAATCGCATTAATTACTTAGATAGAATCCGAATTTTATAGAAATGCACCTTCTTAGAGAATTAGAGGTGAACGGTTATTTTTTTATCTTTTATTCTAGAACAAACCTTGGCTTTGCAAACCTCTTATTGAGGCTGCAAATAAATAATAATGAGTTTTTTTTTGTAATTACGACCATTTTTTGACCATTTTTCTATAAGCGTTTTCGATCGGGCATTCAAATCTATTTTGTAAACTAAGCCTTCGATAAGGCATTGAAATCTATTTTGTAAACTAATAGTATAATTTTCTCATCTTCTGTTGGTTATATCCATCCATTCATAATAATTATTAATGAATTTATATTATAACCTAACAAGGGCCATGGTTCTACGCATTACATTTGTTTTTGCTTAAAGTACATAGATATAGTATTACTTTTCTAATTATATGTTATTTATTTATATATTTAATTGCTAATTTACTGATACAACAAAATTTTTTGCAACTTTAATTAAATATTTGATTATTTTGAAAAAATGCGGTGTTTATTGAATTTTGCGAATGTGAATAGTGAAAAATAATTCGTGCGTTAGATTTCATTTGCTTTAATGTGTTTGATTGCTTATGTGGGAGTCGAAAGTTTCGTTATTGTTTTAGTGAATAGTAGAAAAATTAGAATGCAAAACTAAAATAAACAGTGATGTGATGATTTAAGTTCAACAAAACATTTAAAAGGGATGCTTTATAATAGTAACGCACAATACAATTAGGAGGATGGGGAAATGGAAATGTGGTCTAACATCTAAGGTCAAGTATGGGCTTAGCGGTATATGAGGCAACGAACAAGTGAACGGGTTAAAATAAGGTTAGAAAGCAGCTTATCGAGCTTTGGTGACTAATGACAAAATCCCACACCGAACCGATTGTCACCAAGCCGGCAAAATGCTGCTCTGTCACTAAATCATCAGGAGATCTACTAACGGCTTCCGTGACCCAATAATTTTCAAAAATACAGTAGACGATAAGAAACCGTTACAATGGAATTACGTTTTTTGTAAATTTACATTCTTGTTAATATTAAGCACACTTTAATGTACAAACATTTACGCGTAAACAAAATAATAAAAGCTTATAATAAAACTCATAAAATTAAATAACATAACTTTCATAACTTTAGGCGTAAAATTCAATATTTAAGCTGAATTGGCAAAATTAAACTAAAATTACAAATTTGTTAACGGAAGAGTATGAACAAAATTAAACCATACCAATTGTTAGTATAATACACTAAGGGAAAGTAGTATATAAGAATAAAAATTTAGCGTTAAGATATAGTTAATATTGTTTATTTAGTTAATATGATCAATTTATATAGTTAGTATTTTATGGTTGTTATAGTTAGTTCCTATAATTAATAATCGATCATAAAAGTGTGTATCTAAAATTAGTTAATAAATAATCTGCAAACCATTATTCAATAAAAGTACCATACCAAGAAATATCAGTAATCCACAATCCGTTGAATTGAATAATTAACAATATCGATCTGCCGAGAACATCTCCAGCTACCCAGGTAAAAAAGAAATCTGGTAAGTATAATAATTAACAACTAACCCTTGGGCAAGAAACTAGCAGGCTTTCAACGGACTTAACTTCTGCACGGCAAAACAGAAGATGGAATATATAAGGGCGATACGGCTCAAACTTCTCTTAAAACGAATAGCTTTCCAGGCAAATCGTCCTACCAACTCAACAACATAATTCTCACATTGCAACACGCTAACGATAATTTAAGCATTAATGTAGGGTGGGCCACTTCTGTTATTTTTATTTTGGTGTTGTTTCTCTCTTTGTGTTTTTGTATTCATGAAACAACTATAGTGTTATTGATAAAACATGTTCTATGCAAATACAACGAAAATTTTAGTGTATTCGACTCAAATAGGGGTCTTATACTTCGTATAATCGAGTAAGTTTGAGTCGAATCGGAAACCGCCTTATATAATCCATATCAAATAGTTTATTTGGGTATGATTAATTTTTTTAAGGGGTATTATAAACTGCATTAAATTAAATTAAATTAATTTAATTAATATTAAATGATTATAAATTAACTAAACTATATAAATAAAATACTAATTTGGAATATTAATTTTGAGTTGAATTGAGATTTGGTTTGAAACATAATGACGTATTTATTTATGCATGCCAAATTTCGATTAAACGAACGTGAAAAACGTGGAATTATATAATAGCAAATCGAAAGGCTAAATGTATTGTACTTAATTATTAACTTAATGGATTTATTGAAGTTTAGGTTGCAGTTTTCACATACAAACGTCAATATTACTTATATGGCACATCGATAAATTTTTTAGAAAATACTGTTTCAATTTCCTTTCATTGATTTATTATTTTAATTACTTTGCATGCTTGATTTTGCAGGGTAATATATCCATAAGCGGAGTTTAAGTTTTATGGGACTGACCTGTAGTCAGCCTTTGGCTCCTCGAGCTTGGAAATTTTCCAGTTGTGCGTTGGCCAATCTGGGTTACCAACCTGCAGTAACTGGAGTCTCACCTTTGGATTGCTAAGCTTTGGAGGGATTCACACCTTGGCTGTCGGCTTACAGGGGAGCTCTTTCCTAGCTATAAGAGCAAGGCTGGCTCCAGCCCATACCTCGCCAAGTCCCTCTAGTGCCTTAGTATAAAGCAGCAGAGATATTTGATCTGCACAAGCAGTAAGTTTTACCTGATTCCTGTGTCAGCCCACATCCCGAAAAGTCGCAACAGATCCTGGGTTTTCAGACAGGACTTGTAGGTAGGTGGTGTCTAAGCCCACTTCCACCTTTCTCCAATTGGCGGGCGTAATACTGCCATCCCATTGGGAGTGGTCAATTACTGCCACAACTAGCTGATCCTTGAGTACCTCATTAAAAGGCTTCATACTGGTAGCCAGAAGCTTCGTTATTTCAGCGATATTTGAATTTTCCTCCTGAGATCTTTTTTCAGGATCACCAAGAGCTGAAAATAAAAATATAAAAATGTAATCACCGAATTATTTCTTAATTTATACTTATCATATACTTATATTTTTCTTATACTGTAGCTTATTATATTTAGCTAATTGTTGAATTTATTTTCCATTTATTCCTGAAATTGAATTAATTAGAAATTAAATAAATTGAAATATTGTAAAAGTTAAATTAAAGCGACCAAAACTTACCATTATTGTCATTAGAATATGACAGCTGTTTATTGTTTTTATATATAGTCGATAAGAAGACAATTTATACTATATACAATATTATAGAAGTTCTACGTTCTGATCGCACTGCCATCTATGGTTGAATCTCTATGACTTGCTTAACTTAAATACCTTAAACTCATTCAGCATTTCGAAATAATGGTGAATTCGTTTTTTTTAAGTATTTGGTGCACTTTAGTTTATTAAAATAACAATTATTCTTAGCTCGGTCACTTTTTATTCGACAAGAGAGCTGAAAACATCGCAACAATTAAATATTCGAAATTAAAATTATAAATAATAAATCATTTTTTCGATTACAATTGTAACGTTATATAAACAATTCTGTTTTATTTATATTTGGAGAACAAATCCGTACATTTTCTGGTCCTTCGAGCCGGATCGTGTTCAGTAGCAGTTTTGGAAAACTGAATTAAGGAAGCCACATCGAGTGGGAAACCGGAGAATAAACGCATTGAGTATACATTTATTTTACTATATTTACCATAAATGAATCACACGCATAAAACCTTTATTGAATAAACTTTTTTTGAAAATAAATTTTTTTTTGGTTAATTATTTAAATTAAACTAATAAGTATTCAATAAAAACTATATCTAGAACATTCGATTTTTTGTGTGAAAATTTCATAAGTGCATCGAAGTGTGTTCAGTGAATTATATTAAGTACTCGTAGTGTTAAGTGTTTTATCAGACAGTATATAGTACATAGTTTAAAATCGTTTACTATAGACTTGAATCCAATTTATACCATTCCCCCATTCGATGGGAACTTTAAGGAATGGCAATCATTTTTTGATTTGTTTGGGTCGACAGTGCAAGAGAATGTAAATCTTTCTCCTGCCCAAAAGTTTCAATACCTCAAGGGATTTTTAAAAGGCGAAGCACTTGCGTTGGTTCGACACTTTCCAGTTAATGACGTGAATTATATCGAAGCATACCATAAGCTATGCAAGAGATACGACAGGAAACGATACATCGTCGATTCATTTATTCAAACGTACTTTGACGAACCGATAGTAACATACGCTACTTCCAAATTTATTGCACGTTTGCATGATACATGCGATGAAGTCGTACGTGGACTCAAGCCACTAGGGCCACAAGCGGAGAGTCGGGATCCCTGGCTTATATATATTGCTACCCAAAAGATGAACTCAGAAATTAGGCAAATGTGGAAAATGGAGACGTCAGACGTTGATTATCCCACTATTGATAACCTTTTATCGGTTTTAAATAAACGTATTGTTTCGCGTCTTGAAGGGGGCTTCTTTATGATCGCAGTTTATATTAAAATAAAAAACACCCGATCTTCACAATTTTATGTTTATTTTTTCTTCACAATTTATTTCACAATTTTGTTTGTTCACTGTATTTACTAAAAGAGCTTTAATTCACAATGTCTCTTTTTACAATATTTTTATGAATAGTAGAGAGCGCTCTTTTATACTAAAAAGTGTTATACAAATTAAATTTAATCGTTATACAATAGTATCGCCATCTAGCATTTCACATAATTAATTGGTATAATCAAGTTGGTACTTCTTTTACTATAATTATTTACAATGAAAATTAATTTTAATTGAAAAGGTTGGTACTTGATCATACCAAATAATTAAGTGTCACAATAAAGAAAATAAATGTTTTATAAACAAATAGGTTGTGGTTTAATGTTTTCAAAAATCAAAGGATTGATTTTGCATAATGCCGTATCGCTGTTGTATCAAATTTCATCTAAATAATTGTGTCCCAAATGATTCTCTGTGCCTTTTTTGTATGTTTTTAGATGCTGCGGACGATCAACAACATTCTCCGGCGCGTTAACGATCCCGTCGTTAACCATCTTCTTGTTCGGGAAGTTTACATATTTTCACAATGGGTCGCTTTAAAATCGATGTTGATGTTTTTAATGTTACGACCCTAACTGTTCCGCGATCATCAGGATGCAATTCAATTATTTTACCAAGCGCCCATTTGTAGGATGGCAAATTATCCTCTTTGATTAGTACGACATCTCCAATTTTGACATTGTCCTGCAGTTTTTGCCATTTATTTCTCTGCTGAAGGTTGTGAAGGTATTCTACGCTGAACTTTCTCCAGAATGATTGAACGCGCTGCTGAATAAATTGCCATCTCGTAAGTCTGCCCGCAGGTATCCCTTCATTGAATTCATTCTCCGGTAAGTAGAAATTTGCAGACCCGATCAAAAAATGCGCTGGTGTCAAAACCTCGAATGATGAATCGCCGTCTAATGCTGCATATAATGGCCTGGAGTTTAAAATTGCCTCGATCTGACTTAGTAGAGTGGCCATCTCTTCAAATGTTAAATGGGTGTTGGAAGTACACTTTATAAGGTGAGTTTTGACAGACTTGACTGCTGCTTCCCATAAACCTCCAAAATGGGGTGTCACGGGTGGAATAAAATGCCACCGCACTTCTGACTTGGATAAATGTTCTGCAATGACACAATTATTGTTATTGTTGGAAATAAATTTATATACCTCATTCAGCTGTCGCTTCGCTCCAATAAAATTTGAGCCGTTGTCACTATAGATATGCGCTGGCGTTCCTCTTCTAGACACAAATCTTTTTAAAGCCGCAATGAAGGCATCAGTTGTAAGGTCACTCACAATCTCTATATGAATAGCCTTTGTTGCCATACAAACAAATAGCGCAATATATCCCTTGATAAATCTGGCGCCTCTTCCCTTTTTTGATGCTATTTGTATTGGGCCCGCATAATCTACTCCACATGATGTGAATGGCCTTGCTGCTTTTAATCTCGCTGCCGGCAAATCTCCCATCAGCTGCTTTGACGACCTCGCATTACTTTTAAAACACGCAACGCATTTATTGACAACTCCCCGTATGCTGCTTCTTCCTCCAACTATCCAATATTGTTGTCTAGTTAACTGGAATGTCAACGATGGGCCCGGATGTAGGTTTTGCTTATGTATGTGCCATATAATTCCACGACTAAATACATGGCTCTTTGGTAATATTATCGGATGCTTGTAATCGTATGGACAATCCGAAAGCCTCAGCCTACCTCCAACTCTCAAAATTCCCTTAGCGTCTATAAACGGTGCCAAGGATAATATGTCGCTTCTTTTGCTAATATCCATTCTTTTTCGTAAGCGATCAATCTCACTGGCAAATGATTGTTGCTGCACATGCTTGATGATGATAAGTCTTGATGTCTGCAATTCCTCCACCGTTAAGAAACTTAAAATTCTGTCATCTTTCGATAATAGACGATTTTTTAGGAATCTCAGAACGTAAGCGAAAACACGAACCAATTTAATGTGTTCCGAAATCCTCTCCATCAAGGAATCGATGACGTCCGTTGTCCGCTGCATGTTCAGAACCAACATTTTGTTTTTCCTTTCTTCTTCTGCCAGCTGCTCCTCATTGTTATGTTCTTCTGTTGGTGAAGCACAAATATATTCAGCCAGTTGCAACCATTCCGGACCGTGCCACCAAAGCTTGAAATTGACTAATTTTGAGGGGAGTATTCCTCTTGATGCGCAATCTGCTGGATTGTCCTCGGATCGTACGTGATTCCAACATTTTCTAGGAAGTTTATCCAGAATCTCTGACGTACGATTCGCCACAAACGTTTTCCATCTTACTGGATGACTGGATAACCACATCAAGACGATACTGGAATCTGTCCATGCATAACATTTTACTGGACGCTTTATTGTTTCCTTCACCAGCATCATAAGCTTTGTCAATAAATGTGCACCACACAACTCGAGTCTGGGCAAAGATATCTGCTTGATAGGTGCTACTTTAGTTTTAGATGCCATTATGTTTACAGTAACCTCGCCATTCTCAGCCATCGCTCTACAATACACCACTGCGCTATACGCCTTCTCGCTTGCGTCCGAAAAACCGTGAATTTCAACCAGACTTCCTTGAGGAATGTATCGCTTAATCTGTATATTTTCCAATAGTTTCAACTCACCGCGGATTTCCCTGTACATGCTTGCGATGTTGTCCGGCAATTCATCGTCCCAACCCAGCTTCATCAACCAAAGATTTTGGAATATTATTTTCATCAAAATAATAGATGGAGAAAGCCATCCAAGTGGATCGAAAACTCTCGAATATTCTGAGATGATTAGGCGTTTTGTAGCTTTGGAGCCATCATTAAGATTTAGTTTGAATGAGAAAATATCATCAGCAGAATTCCACTGAAGCCCTAATATTTTTGTTTCAGCTGAACTGTGGAAACTCGATATTTGACCAGTATCATCTCTCGCCGTAATGTCAGGTATATTCGATTTCCATTTTCTGATCTTAAAACCTCCAGATAACAATACTTCGGTGATCTCGCTTTTTAGTTGCAGGACTTCTTCAATGGTATCGGCTCCAGAAATAAAATCGTCTACATAAAAATCCTCTAAAATATGTTGTACCATGTTTGGATGATCTTGCTGACTGTCGTAGCCTATTTGCTGCAATGTCCTTATTGCCAAAAATGATGAACTGGCCAACCCAAAAGTGACGGTATTGAGCTTATAGTGCTTTAGCTTGCTCGATGGTTCATTTCTCCATAATATTCGCTGAAAATGCGTGTCCTTTTCAGCAACTAAGACTTGGTTGTACATTTTTTCGATATCGCCTGTTAACGCTACCTTGTGACTCCTGAACTTCATTAATATAGACCATAATGTAGGCTGAATAGTTGGTCCAACCAACATTGTTTGATTTAGGGAAACCCCGGACGAAGATTTCGCCGACCCATCAAATACCACTCTTAATTTAGTGGTCTCACTTGACTCCTTGAATACACAGTGATGGGGCAAATAAAACCTTTTGTGATCCTCAATCTCTAAATCGTTTTCATTCAGAGGCTCCATATACCCCAGCTTCATACATTCGCTTATTACCTTGGTGTATTCCATGTTAATTGTAGGATTAGACTGCAACTTTCTTTCTAATGCTAAAAACCTCCGTTCGGCCGCTTTCACTGAGTCACCAAGCCGGCCTGCTGATTTTTTAAAAGGAATCTTCACCATATAGCTACCTCCTTCAATTCGTTTGTGTGTAGATTTGAAATGTTCTTCGCACTCGGTTTCCTCTGGACTTAACATGTGGATACGGGGGATTTCTTCTTGCTCGAAAAAGCGTTTCAAAGTTTCGTCAATATCGACATCCAAATGTAGATTTAATGTGCATATATTCATCTGAGCTGCTTCACTTAACCTGTTACTATCGGTAATCCCAGAAACAACCCAACCAAATATAGTGTTTTGAGCAATAATGGAGTCACTAAAATCACTGGCTCGTCCATCTCTGATGACGTGGAAAAATCTGTCCGCCCCGATTAATATGTCAACTGCGCCAACTTCATTATACTGCGGATCGGCAAGTTTCAACCCCTTCAAAAAGCTACTGTCCTTTAAAGTAAATCCAAAACTAGGCAACCTAGTTGGCAGTTTATTAATTACAAGGGCATCTAGCTGTATTTCTTCCTCTGGAGAGTGCAGCGATCTCACGTTGATAGAAGCTGCTCCTCTTGTGAATATGTTTCCCGCAGTCAACCCAGTTACCGATATGTTCGCTTTCGATCTCGGCAATTTTAATCGCTGCAAACATGCCTCCGTAATAAACGATGCTTGAGAACCAGAATCAAGTAACGCTCTGCACTTTAATACGTTTCCAAATCGGTCAGTGACTTGAACCATTGCTGTCGGGAGTAATGACTGGAAACTGGGTAATGTTGCGTTATACACTTGAGTGTCAGAAGTGGTACTCTCCTCTGAATGTTTCACTGTATTGCCGCTTAAAGTTGAGTTCGCTCCTTCTCGTTGCATATCTTCGGAATGTAATGTTACATGGTGTTTTCTATGGCATTTACCGCATCTATATTTGGACCTGCATAAAGCTGCCTGATGGGTTGGTGACAAACAATTAAAGCACAGCTTCCTGTCCGCAACAAATCCTCGCCTATCGGTGACACTTAGAGACAGAAATTGCTCACATCTGCTAATATAATGATCTTTGGAACATTTAACACACACCAGATCAGTGGAAGCAGCGTGAAAATTTTTAACGCGATTATTTGCTATTGGCTGTGGTACTGGTGATTTATTTGAATCAATCGTGTCCAAAGAATCACTTCTTCTATTTAGAAATTTAAAAAATCTTTCCATTGAGGGGAAATCATCTTCTGCAGTTTCTGTTGCCCAGGCTTGTTTGGTAATAGCGTCCAATTTATTCACCAGAATATGGATTAGCCACGGATCCCTTTTCTCTGCTTCTGCACCCAGCACCTTTAATCCCCTAAGCACTTCATCAGATACGTCAGACATCTGATGCAGAGCTTTAGCCGAGGGCTTCGCAATTATTGGTTGATCCACAAACTGCTTAATGAGGGTAGAAATCACCAACCTTTTCTTGTCATATCTCTCCTTTATTTTTTCCCATGCCTCCGTGTAATTCGCTTCAGTTACTGCAATATGACGAACCAATGCAGCAGCTTCATTCGTCAAAAGGCCCTTTAGGTATTGAAATTTATGTACCTTAGATATTTTCGCATTGTTGTCAATCGATGCTTCGAATAAATCTTTGAAAGATGGGAATTCCGAATATATGCCCGAGAACGTAGGAATGTTGATCCTGGGAAGTCGCACGTCACTTTCTCTTTTATTTAAACTTGAGACTTCTTGCAAGAATGATTGCTGATTCGCCATTAATTCATCGATCGAAGCATTATGCGAATGCTTCGATATCTCAGCTTCACGATCCTTCTTTGCTCGAAATAGCACTTTTCTAATCGTAAAAAGCGATTCTTCCACTGAATCCTGCAGGGCTTCGTGCTTAACTTCCTCGCCAATCAGCTTCTCTAGCTCGCGGTATTCCTTCCGTTCTTCTTCGAGTAGTTGAATATTGGTGTCTACCTCTTCCAAACTCGTGTCTTCATTGAATTTAATGGCAGATGCTTTGATGTCTTGACAATGCGCTAAGACACGTTTCAGCGCCCTTATAGTAGACATTTTGGCTTCTACAAAAATATGTTCAAACTTCTCGCAATGGAAAACACGAGAACGACGCACAAAATTGAAATTTATATAAACAAAATTTGCGGAAAAGACCGAATGAAAATGTTCACGGAATTTTAATATGCCTTTAAAGCGCACAACGGAGTTTTATAATTTTATAAATATCAAGGAAAGCCTCCGTATACTTAAGCAAACACAACACACACACACCGCTTATATATTTAGTAGTACGCACAAATAATTGTGTCCCAAATGATTCTCTGTGCCTTTTTTGTATGTTTTTAGATGCTGCGGACGATCAACAACACGTATGGATTCATTACAAGGCATCAAATTGGAAGGCCGCGGAAGCCGTACATCTGCTAAACAAAATGTTCAGGCAATGCAAACTGTAGAAGCAGTAACTTGTGCATATTGCGGAAAACAACGTAAATTATTTGAGTGTGCTCAATTTCTAGAGCTAATAGTTCAGCAGCGCAGAGAATACATTAGAAAACATGCCAGATGTTATATTTGTTTAAATAATACGCAAATAGTGTATCAGTTCAAGTCAAGGCGAAAGTGCAATGTGTGTCAAAAGAAGCACCACGACATCTTACATTTGGAATCCTCAGAAGATACAACCAAAACAACTGCTTGTGGTCACGCCAATTCGGTAAGTACAGCAATCCTTCCAACAGCTCAGATAAAGGTAGAGAAATTTCACGGCGAATGGCAACTATGTCGAGCGCTGCTTGATTCCGGCTCGCAAACCTCATTTGTAACAGAGGAATGTTTCCAACGACTTGGTTTAAAAAGGGAGAATGGGCGAATTTGGAAAGGGGCTGAATGATGTCACTTCGGGGGTATCGAAAGGCGCAGCAACGATTTGTATAAAGTCCCGATTGGACAAGGCAAGTTACATGACACCAGCGAGAGTACTCGTAGTACCTAAGATTAAGTCGTACCAACCCTCGATTATGAAATGACCGATCTGACGGGTTTGGACAAATTAGAGCTAGCGGATCCGCTCTTTAATAAGGAAGGTAAAATAGATATACTACTTGGTAGTGACTTATTTTTTGAAATTATTTGTGATGGCAAAGAATATATTCCGAGGACAAAACTTGTTGCTCACAATACAAGACTAGGGTGGGTGATAACAGGAACGCCAATTCAAATGGAAATTGGCAAGGAAATGGTTCCAGTTAATCTCCACTTAGGCGTAGATTTAGCTCTTCGAAAATTTTGGGAGATCGAGGAGATCAACGTTGTCGCTCCTTACACTGAGGAAGAATGATTTTGTGTTGAACATTTTCAAACCACTATGCAACGAGATAAAGAGGAAAGGTACATTGTGAGTTTGCATTTCAAATCAGGTTTGCCGAGACTGGGAAATTCCAAGGGAATGGCAGTTAAGAGAATGCATAATTTAGAAAAGAGGTTCGCGCGTGATACTGCATTCAAACAAAATTATGTAGAGTTCCTGGACGAGTATTTTAAACTAGGACACATGTAGATATCACGAGATGCTGGTGCCGAACAATATTTTTTACCGCATCATGGAGTGATTAAGGACAGTAGTACCACGACGAAACAGTGTGTTGTATTCGATGGATCAGCCAAGACAGTACAAGGTAAATCGCTGAATAATGAATTGGCAGTAGTGCCAACGGTAGATTTCGCATTCATAAATATGTATTTACGGCCGATATTGAAAAAATGTTTCGGCAAATATGGGTCAACGCTAAAGATGCAGAATATCAAAAAATTGGTTTGGAGAAAGAAACCACATGAAGTTTGTGAGTTTTACTGAAGTGCTTCCAGACAATCTTATTCTACTTAATATCGGTTGTTTCTATGTATTCACTATCTTTTTCGCAAAGTGATTAAGACAGGCGAGTGGTCCGATGATAGGTCTAAAGATGGCGTCGCTTCAATATAATTACTTGCGATCCCTTTGGTAACTTAAAAATCTTTGAAGTCTGGGATCTTCTACTATCACTTGGCCAATTGGTAGGTTCACTGATTGACACATGATGAAGATTATTTTTTTGAATCGATTTTAATAATTCTCGGCCTCGTTGTCACAAATCTTGGTCCCCTTCTTTGGTGTTTTGCAGTATAAATACTCCTACTTTATAGTAGGAGATATTCCGTATTGCTTTATAGCAATGACTCAAAGAATTATAGAAATTGTTAAATAGTTCAATTTTTACTACATGTTTTGGTGAGCAGTATATGGCCGAAATGGTTATTCCAGCCAATATGCTACTATTATGTTATTTGCTTCTAGATGATCCTTCTTATTCTTTTATATTTCATGGTGTTTAATAATGAGCAGTTTAATAATATTAATGTGTCATAAATGGTACAACGGCATATTTTTAGGAAACTTCTGCTGGTGTTATGCTTTTCGGAGTTTAGCTTGGCACCAATTTCTTGTTGTATTACGAAACTTTTGACTTTTTGTCCATGTTATGAGAAGCCGTTGGCATTCCAGATTACTAATTTAAGAGTTGTGGACATTGAATGATTTGGAGGCAATGGTCGTTATAAGATTAAGGATAGTACCCATTTAGGTAATTAATTTTCACAACATAATTTCCAACCGTTGTGGAGAAGGTCATTCTAAAAAATTAAATCATTTTAGTCTAGATTTCTAGAACCATGACTTAACCTTCTTCATAATTATTGTGATACATTATTTCGTGGAAGTAATAAATTACATGGTCATCTGTTAAATAGTCCATTTGCAATCTTTTGATACAAAATCTGGATATACTGTTTAATTCCACTGAAACGAACTCCAGTTTTTAGATGCAAATCCAACCATTCTATCCAAATATAGTTTCCAATTTAGGAGATGTATCATGTGTCCGATTTTTCTTGTGGTAGGAGTTTCTCGGTAAGTCGTACAAATCTTCGTTGTCTAAACTGTCATTAATTGCTACTAAAAATATTGCAAATTGTTGTTCCTAATCACCAGCCATCTCAAATCTCAATAATACTTCTAGCCAATGCATTTTCTAAGTAAATATTTTTAAAAAATTGCTTTTTCAGCAAGAATACAGCAGCTTAACTAAACACTTTCATATAGATTATTATAAAGCAGACAAACGAATTTTGTTCAACAAATCCTAATAAAACAATTAAAGAATAGATTTTATTTCAATTTTACTATATGTGTGTACATACCGTATAGAAACTTCAAAAACTTAACAACGAACACAAGATATAACCCATTCAATTAAGTAAAGAAAAATAATCAAATTCAAGAATATATCTGTAGTTTTAAAAATTTTAAAATAAACATAAAAAGTTACTTCAACAACAAACTTTCTAATCTTTATAAAAATAAATAAAAAAAACTTTCTCGAAAAAAGAAACAAGTGTTAGAGAAATAAAAGATTTTCGGATATGGTTAAGTTGTTAGTACATTTTTGAGATGAAAAATCTTAAATTTTTCATTCGCTATAACACTAAATGTATTCAAACCCCTAAATTTAATTCATTCTTAAGTACCGAGATACGGATATATTACGTATGTACAGCTGAAATTCTTAAAGTTCAAATTAAAAATTTTCGTTTTCGTCTGTAACTGTGTGTGTAGCTTATTTCCGTGAAAATTGATTTTGAATGCTTCTCAAGATTTTTTCCGATTTTTTTTTCTTGTAATACTCTCACTGTTGAAACAACTTTCAAGTGATAGATTTATTTTCTATATAAGCATTATATGTACATTTATCTTTCACTCTACATATTTAAATACGAGTATTTAAAGAAAAACGAAAATCTCCAAGTGTATGCGGCAACTAGCTGCTAAAGTTATGTACTTTTAAGTGAAAATATATATCTTCGATAATAATTCATAAAAAAAATTGTATAATTCAATTCGATTTAATAAAAGATTTTCAGTTTTTTATTTTCGCTTTGTATTCGTACGTACACTTTCTTTTACAATAAAATCAAAATTCAATTGAAAAATTAAAGGAAAAGAAGCAAAAAAAATAATAAATTTATTGAAATTGTTGTAAAACATAAATATTTTAAAGAAGAAAATATATTCCGTATTTCTCAATTATTGTAATTGTCAGCTACTTAATAAAATACGTTCGGATATGTTTACAAAGAGGAGACAATTTATTGGAATTTTTAAGAAATATGCAAGAGCAGAATTATATCAATGTTCACGAGATTAATATGAAATGAATTGGCAAGATTCATTTAGATTCTTTATTCTAAGTGCCTCAAATTGATAATAGTGGCCTCTTATTTTTATTTTTTGTGTAAGTGGCTAATTATTAAAAAAAACACAATTTATTTAATTTTTAATTTAGTAGCCATTGTGCCAAATTTTCGTTTTGTCAAGGCGTTTTACTTGAATGCAAATAACTAAATTTCTTTCTTCGAATCTCATTGATTCGAAGATCGACTTTGTTAAATTTGGCGGTTGTCCTTTGTTGTAATGTGCGGAATAATCTCTTGAGTATTACCTCCAATGTGACTGAACCAATTATTGAACGTGATTCCATCGTGTTAATCTGGAAATTGATGTATCCGTTAATTGGTATCAGGGATCAGCGAGCTTGTCCTCATGGTTAAAAGTTTTGCAGGAGTTAGAGCATCTATTTTGGATGGATCTTCGTTGTTTATGTGGCACACTGGTTGGTAGTCAAGTGGGGAATGAATGAGCATTTTATTTGATTGTCTGTTGCGTACTGGTGGACCGCATTATTGTACTCATCTGTCTGGAAAACTGTTCGTAACGTGAATCTCCTTAGAGTAACCATGCATGTTGCTGTCGTCATATCAGCGGCTCCTAAATATAAAGAGCATTTGTGATATTCCTGCAGAAAGGACTCAAATTTAATGTTTCTCCGTCCAACAATTCAACACAAACAACACGACAACTACATACTTGATATTGAAAACGCAATAAGACGAACAAACGAACAACATCAGGGTGACATATGGACACTTATTGCAATTGATATACGCAAAAACAAGCCAACTACAAACCAAACATCCACAAAACCGAACGACAAACAGTGAAAGACATTAATGTTAAGTTAATAGAGAATGACACTCTAATAACAAAAGCTAATAAAGCGAATACACTCGTTATAATCAAAACAGATGACTATAACTCGAAGATTGATGACTATATCGAAAACAATAACATAGTTGAACTCCAAGAAGACCCAACAAACAAATATCACAAGACGATCATTAAAATGATTAACAACTGTTCTCCCACCCCAAAGTCACCACACACGTTACACATTTCAAAAGAACGTATGGAAAATATCTTGCATAGACATTTGTATATAAAAAGCTTAACGCAAAAAGCGTGCCGCGTTCGCTTATTATCGATCAAAAATGTGAACGTGTAACTTGCACCACTTCACAGCAATGTTTGAAAAAAAAAAAAAAAACGTTGAATGAAATGTATTAAGTTCAAAGCAGATTGTTAAGATCGAAGAGAAACTTTGCCAAAAATGTTGCTCTTTATTATCATTATAGGAAACTTTTCAGCCCATGTAATACTGTTCGAGAATACATTCATTAAAGAATACGAATAATATTTCCAAAAAAATTATTAACAAAATTTGAATTTTAATTAGTAATATTGATTGTATCGAATATTAAAAATAATTATTTCTGAGCAAATACGTTTGTTTAATTAAAATATATAGACAAACAATTATTAGAAAATTTTTGCTAGGTTGAAACATTTTGTGTATGGTGTGGTTTTTAAATTAAACAAAATTAAATAGTAATTAAATAAAATTTTATATAAAATATAAACAAAACATCCGTATAAAATTTAGGATTAAAATGCTTTTATTTTGGTTCAAATTCTTTCAATAAATAAATTAACCACATGATTTTCTAAATTTTTAGAAAAGTAATTTGAAATTTAATGATTTTATTTTGTGGGTGTTTTATAGAAATACCGAATAAAATTGTTTGTTTACTCATCTCTGTATGTTAACTGCATTACTGTGGTGGAAAAATAAATGGTTAAAACATTTGAAAAATTATTCGATGTCGATTTAATGACTATTGTCGAGCAAATCGATTTTTTGTATCATTGATGTTTTTACTAACAATCATGCATAGCCAATTGTGTTATTTTTGTTTACAGAAAGAAGAATGGAAGAAAAACTTGCTAGATATTAAATATTTTGAAGATACTAAATCGTTGGCCTGAAGTCATAATGGCACCACAAGTCTAAAATTCACATTTTTCAGGAAATCGTTTTTGAATTTAAAGGCGTTTCCTCATGCACAAACGGCAAACCGGCATTTCAAATCGTCACATCCAATGATTAACAAAATTGTTTGATTTTCAATATAAAAATTATTAAAAAATATTTCGAATCTATAAGTTCCACGTTATTCGTAGAAAATTTTATTAAAATTTATTTAAAACCCTCATACGACCCTCAAAAATAGTTACACATGTGACCCCTGGGTGAAATTTCACCCACATATTTGCAATATAAACGTGCAATATCAAAAATAAATATATGGGGGAAATTTCACCCATATTTGAAATAATA
This sequence comes from Tipula vernalis, assembly GCA_958295665.1. Lineage (NCBI taxonomy): Eukaryota > Metazoa > Arthropoda > Insecta > Diptera > Tipulidae > Tipula > Tipula vernalis. Next base: position 241,642,455 of record OY282560.1, on the reverse strand, counting down.
TATTGTCTTTGTATTTAAATCCTCAAAATTGTATAGAGCTGCCGAGCTTAATAAACCAACTCAAGAAGCTTGAGTAGTCTCAATAGTAAAAAAAAAAATAGGGCATTAAAATGTAAAATGGGTGAAATTTCACCCAAAGGTATGAGGGTTAAAAAACCCAAATTTTATATTTTGGCAGACGGAATTATTTTTTTTATATTTATATTACTTGCTTACACGATATTGCGCATATTCCAAGCTATGCCAAGCAGCTTGTCTTCCTTTTAGCTTCGTCTTCATTAGCGACCACATGTTTTGATGAGATTTACATCTGGGTTCTGTGACAGCCAATGTCAACAAAATGTTGTTAAGCCGTTTTGTTCCCCCCAGCTACTACAAAAACGACTACAGTGTCTCTGACCGTTATCCTCTTGTATAATCCAACCATAAATGGACCGTAAATTTGGCGTCCAGGGTGGTCATTTTGTGGTGTTATATCACACCTTTATATCACTAGTGGAGACTTTTTTTGTTGTGATATAAAAAAATGGAGAAAGTCTACAAACACATCCCTGCAAAATGAATTTTAAGGGGAAAATGATGAATCAAAGTGATAAGTTGACGTTTCCACATAACCTCAAATGACATTATATGAAAATTTTATACGAAGTTCTATTTATGTGGTGTAGCGAGTGCCTTGCTACCATACGCAGCGAGTTGGCCACTCCTGAATTTTAATTGCGGTGAATTGTGGGCTGACGTATGGGTTGCTTAATAAATATAACTTGGTGTTCAAAGAACAAGCAAACCTATACAAACAAATAATTCCCATGTGCTTGATTAACGGTGATTCCAAGAATATAAAATGCGCGATTTTTACTTTCGGGCACCGGTGTGAAGTTTTCCACAGAATTTAGAAGTGTAGCTACACAAATTAACAGATTTCAAAAATGTAGCTACACAATTTAGCAAATAGTGTAGTTGTACACAAAAATATGTAACAAAATAAGTTTATATTTATTTTGATGCAGAAAAAAATTAAACCGAGTATAAAATTAAAAATTATTTTTAATGGACTATAGACATCAGCTGACTAATAAAATAAAAATTAAATTTCACTTAGTAAAATAAATAAATTAAAAGTAATAGTATATTGGTCACTTTTGGCCAGTTACAAGAAATCCCAGAGATGTCTAAGCAAATCTGAGTATGCCATATTATTGCTTGCTTTTAGTACAACATATAGGCCATGTATCATTTTAACGCGACCCTCAGGGGTGAGATATCGTGTTTCCACACTTTTATTTTATACAAATAAAGTATAGCGGTCACTTGTTGGCCAGTTACATAAATCCTAGAGATGTCTAAGTAAATTTGAGTATGCCATATTATTGCTTGCTTTTTGTAAAATATATGGGCCATGAATTTTTTAGCGCGACTCTCAAGGGGTGAGATATCGCATTTCCACACTTTTATTTTATACAAATAAAGTGTAATGGTCACTTTTGGCCAGTTACAAGAAATCCTAGAGATGTCTAAGTAAATCTGAGTATGCCATATTATTGTTTGCTTTTAGTAGAATATACGGGCCATGAATAATTTTTACACGACCCTCAAGGGGTAAGATATCACATTTCCACACTTTTATTTTATACAAATAAAGTGTAGCGGTCACTTGTTGGCCAGTTACAAGAAATCCTAGAGATGTCTAAGTAAATCTGAGTATGCCATATTATTGTTTGCTTTTAGTAGAATATATGGGCCATGAATCATTTTAACGCGACCCTCAAGGGGGGAGATATCGCATTTCCACACTTTTATTTTATACAAATAAAGTGTAGCGGTCACTTGTTGGCCAGTTACAAGAAATCCTAGAGATGTCTAAGTAAATCTGAGTATGCCATATTATTGTTTGCTTCTAGTAAAATATATGGGCCATGAATCATTTTAACGCGACGCTCAAGGGGTGAGATATCGCATTTCGACACTTTTATTTTATACAAATAAAGTGTAGCGGTCACTTGTTGGCCAGTTACAAGAAATCCTAGAGATGTCTAAGTAAATCTGAGTATGCCATATTATTGTTTGCTTTTAGTAGAATATATGGGCCATGAATCATTTTAACGCGACCCTCAAGGGGTGAGATATCACATTTCCACACTTTTATTTTATACAAATAAAGTGTAGCGATCACTTTTGGCCAGTTACAAGAAATCCTAGAGATGTCTAAGTAAATCTGAATATGCCAAATTTTTGCTTGCTTTTTGTAGAATATATGGGCCATGAATCATTTTAACGCGACCCTCAAGGGGTGAGATATTGCATTTCCACACTTTTATTTTATACAAATAAAGTGTAGCGGTCACTTGTTTACCAGTTACAAGAAATCCTAGAGATGTCTAAGTAAATCTGAGTATGCCATATTAATGTTTGCTTTTAGTAGAACATATAGGCCATGTATCATTTTAACGCGACCCTCAAGGGGTAAGATATCACATTTCCACACTTTTATTTTATACAAATAAAGTGTAGCGGTCACTTGTTGGCCAGTTACAAGAAATCCTAGAGATGTCTAAGTAAATCTGAGTATGCCATATTATTGTTTGCTTTTAGTAGAATATATGGGCCATGAATCATTTTAACGCGACCGTCAAGGGGTGAGATATCACATTTCCACACTTTTATTTTATACAAATAAAGTGTAGCGGTCACTTTTGGCCAGTTACAAGAAATCCTAGAGATGTCTAAGTAAATCTGAGTATGCCATATTATTGTTTGCTTTTAGTAGAATATATGGGCCATTAATCATTTTAACGCGACCCTCAAGGGGTGAGATATCGCATTTCCACACTTTTATTTTATACAAATAAAGTGTAGCGGTCACTTGTTGGCCAGTTACAAGAAATTCTAGAGATGTCTAAGTAAATCTGAGTATGCCATATTATTGTTTGCTTTTAGTAGAATATATGGGCCATGAATCATTTTAACGCGACCCTCAAGAGGTGAGATATCACATTTCCACATTTTTATTTTATACAAATAAAGTGTAGCGGTCACTTGTTGGCCAGTTACAAGAAATCCTAGAGATGTCTAAGTAAATCTGAGTATGCCATATTATTGTTTGCTTTTAGTAGAATATATGGGCCATGTATCATTTTAACGCGACCCTCAAGGGGTGAGATATCGTGTTTCCACACTTTTATTTTATACAAATAAAGTGTAGCGGTCGCTTTTGGCCAGTTACAAGAAATCCTAGAGATGTCTAAGTAAATCTGAGTATGCCATATTATTGTTTGCTTTTAGTAGAATATATGGGCCATGAATCATTTTTACACGACCCTCAAGGGGTAAGATATCACATTTCCACACTTTTATTTTATACAAATAAAGTGTAGCGGTCACTTGTTGGCCAGTTACAAGAAATCCTAGAGATGTCTAAGTAAATCTGAGTATGCCATATTATTGTTTGCTTTTAGTAGAATATATGGGCCATGAATCATTTTAACGCGACCCTCAAGGGGTGAGATATCGCATTTCCACACTTTTATTTTATACAAATAAAGTGTAGCGGTCACTTGTTGGCCAGTTACAAGAAATTCTAGAGATGTCTAAGTAAATCTGAGTATGCCATATTATTGTTTGCTTTTAGTAGAATATATGGGCCATGAATCATTTTAACGCGACCCTCAAGGGGTGAGATATCACATTTCCACATTTTTATTTTATACAAATAAAGTGTAGCGGTAACTTGTTGGCCAGTTACAAGAAATCCTAGAGATGTCTAAGTAAATCTGAGTATGCCATATTATTGTTTGCTTTTAGTAGAATATATGGGCCATGAATCATTTTTACACGACCCTCAAGGGGTAAGATATCACATTTCCACACTTTTATTTTATACAAATAAAGTGTAGCGGTCAATTGTTGGCCAGTTACAAGAAATCCTAGAGATGTCTAAGTAAATCTGAGTATGCCATATTATTGTTTGCTTTTAGTAGAATATATGGGCCATGAATCATTTTAACGCGACCCTCAAGGGGTGAGATATCGCATTTCCACACTTTTATTTTATACAAATAAAGTGTAGCGGTCACTTGTTGGCCAGTTACAAGAAATCCTAGAGATGTCTAAGTAAATCAGAGTATGCCATATTATTGTTTGCTTTTAGTAGAATATATGGGCCATGAATCATTTCAACGCGATTCTCAAGGGGGGAGATATCGCATTTCTACACTTTTATTTTATACAAATAAAGTGTAGCGGTCACTTGTTGGCCAGTTACAAGAAATCCTAGAGATGTCTAAGTAAATCTGAGTATGCCATATTATTGTTTGCTTTTAGTAAAATATATGGGCCATGAATCATGTTAACGCGACGCTCAAGGGGTGAGATATCGCATTTCGACACTTTTATTTTATACAAATAAAGTGTAGCGGTCACTTGTTGGCCAGTTACAAGAAATCCTAGAGATGGCTAAGTAAATCTGAGTATGCCATATTATTGTTTGCTTTTAGTAGAATATATGGGCCATGAATCATTTTAACGCGACCCTCAAGGGGTGAGATATCACATTTCCACACTTTTATTTTATACAAATAAAGTGTAGCTGTCACTTTTGGCCAGTTACAAGAAATCCTAGAGATGTCTAAGTAAATCTGAATATGCCAAATTATTGCTTGCTTTTTGTAGAATATATGGGCCACGAATCATTTTAACGCGACCCTCAAGGGGTGAGATATTGCATTTCCACACTTTTATTTTATACAAATAAAGTGTAGCGGTCACTTGTTTACCAGTTACAAGAAATCCTTGAGATGTCTAAGTAAATCTGAGTATGCCATATTATTGTTTGCTTTTAGTAGAACATATAGGCCATGAATCATTTTAACGCGACCCTCAAGGGGTAAGATATCACATTTCCACACTTTTATTTTATACAAATAAAGTGTAGCGGTCACTTGTTGGCCAGTTACAAGAAATCCTAGAGATGTCTAAGTAAATCTGAGTATGCCATATTATTGTTTGCTTTTAGTAGAATATATGGGCCTTGAATCATTTTAACGCGACCGTCAAGGGGTGAGATATCACATTTCCACACTTTTATTTTATACAAATAAAGTGCAGCGGTCACTTTTGGCCAGTTACAAGAAATCCTAGAGATGTCTAAGTAAATCTGAGTATGCCATATTATTGTTTGCTTTTAGTAGAATATATGGGCCATGAATCATTTTAACGCGACCCTCAAGGGGTGAGGTATCGCATTTCCACACTTTTATTTTATACAAATAAAGTGTAGCGGTCACTTGTTGGCCAGTTACAAGAAATTCTAGAGATGTCTAAGTAAATCTGAGTATGCCATATTATTGTTTGCTTTTAGTAGAATATATGGGCCATAAATCATTTTAACGCGACCCTCAAGGGGTGAGATATCGTGTTTCCACACTTTTATTTTATACAAATAAAGTGTAGCGGTCACTTTTGGCCAGTTACAAGAAATCCTAGAGATGTCTAAGTAAATCTGAGTATGCCATATTATTGTTTGCTTTTAGTAGAATATATGGGCCATGAATCATTTTAACACGACCCTCAAGGGGTAAGATATCACATTTCCACACTTTTATTTTATACAAATAAAGTGTAGCGGTCACTTGTTGGCCAGTTACAAGAAATCCTAGAGATGTCTTAGTAAATCTGAGTATGCCATATTATTGTTTGCTTTTAGTAGAAAATATAGGCCATGTATCATTTTAACGCGACCCTCAAGGGGTGAGATATCGCATTTCCACACTTTTATTTTATACAAATAAAGTGTAGCGGTCACTTTTGGCCAGTTACAAGAAATCCTAGAGATGTCTAAGTAAATCTGAGTATGCCATATTATTGTTTGCTTTTAGTAGAACATATAGGCCATGTATCATTTTAACGCGACCCTCAAGGGGTAAGATATCACATTTCCACACTTTTATTTTATACAAATAAAGTGTAGCGGTCACTTGTTGGCCAGTTACAAGAAATCCTAGAGATGTCTAAGTAAATATGAGTATGCCATATTATTGTTTGCTTTTAGTAGAATATATGGGCCATGAATCATTTTAACGCGACCCTCAAGGGGTGAGATATCACATTTCCACACTTTTATTTTATACAAATAAAGTGTAGCGGTCACTTGTTGGCCAGTTACAAGAAATCCTAGAGATGTCTAAGTAAATCTGAGTATGCCATATTATTGTTTGCTTTTAGTAGAATATATGGGCCATGAATCATTTTACCGCGACCCTCAAGGGGTGAGATATCGCATTTCCACACTTTTATTTTATACAAATAAAGTGTAGCGGTCACTTGTTGGCCAGTTACAAGAAATCCTAGAGATGTCTAAGTAAATCTGAGTATGCCATATTATTGTTTGCTTTTAGTAGAATATATGGGCCATGAATCATTTTAACGCGACCCTCAAGGGGTGAGATATCACATTTCCACACTTTTATTTTATACAAATAAAGTGTAGCGGTCACTTTTGGCCAGTTACAAGAAATCCTAGAGATATCTAAGTAAATCTGAATGTGATAAATTATTGCTTGCTTTTTGTAGAATATATGGGCCATGAATCATTTTAACGCGACCCTCAAGAGGTGAGATATCGCATTTCCACACTTTTATTTTATACAAATAAAGTGTAATGGTCAGTTGTTGGCCAGTTACAAGAAATCCTAGAGATGTCTAAGTAAATTTGAGTATGCCATATTATTGTTTGCTTTTAGTAGAATATATGGGCCATGTATCATTTTAACGCGACCCTCAAGGGGTGAGATATCGCATTTCCACACTATTATTTTATACAAAAAAATTTTCAAAATAAACTTAATTCATTTGGTTAAATTAATAATTATTGGAAATTAAATTTCATATAAGGACTAATAGCCTCTGTTGGGCTCTTTAGAGTTAAAACTCATTGTTTAAAAAAGCAACTAATATTTTGAGAAAATTAGTATCGCAGGATTTATTTTTGTATTAGGATTAATTTCCATTGGAAATGCTAAAAGTCATCATGTTTCTCCCAAATATTATTTTTTCGTTTTATATAGGATCGAAAATGGCTTGGCACATTTTTATTTTTAGACTTTTTGTAATGAATTATTCCTTTTAAATAAAACTCTTGGCTGGACAATATAATTTTGTTACTAATTTCATTTATTCTGATCGAGTAATTGTTATTATTTGGCTGTACATCTGCAACAGCTATGCCATAGTTGCTAAAATAATCTATTTTCCTGATATCTTGACATTGTGGGCAAACAGAATGTTTAAATTCAATAGCATTTTGAATATTGATTAATGTTTGTTGATTGAATTTAAAAACATCTTCGAAAGGGAGGTAAAATGTTTCTCTTAATATATCTGAATGTTTTGTTTGTAAACAACTACGAATTTCTGTTAAAGGTCGTGGTAAAACGTTCTCCAAAATAAAAGAAATACAACAAGTTGCGTCTAATTTTGTATAGTTGTTGGTACGAACTAGTGCTGTACTTTTCGAATAAATTTCTAGCATTAGGCGGGATCTTTCTCTATAAAGAAGTGAGTTATCAGGAAATGTATTTATTTCAGATACAAATTTAAAAAATGGATTTACAGATTTGTGAAATAATCCTTTAAAATACTCTGTATCAGTAAATAATCATAAAAATATTTGCGTAGTTGCATCAAAAGCGCAAGTATTAATTACACTTATTACTTTGCTATTTTCAACAAAAGAATATCCATTTTTTAATATATGCACATCTTCACGATCACCTGAATATTTGATAGATTTAGATTTCTCTGTAGGCTGATAATTACTCTGTGCTAAACGTCGTAATACTCTTTTACCAAAATGCTTGGGAGAGTCGAGAATTTTCAGTTTTTTATTCCACTTTTCTTCATGATGCTCATTATCAGGGTCGTCTAATATACCATGTATACCCGGTTGAACTGCATTTTCATTATAAGTTGCTTCAGAAATTTTTCTAATTTCAATTAATTTTGTTAATTTCTCTGTTTTATCCTTTAAAATACTAATAAACCTACCTAAGCGTAAAGATTGATGGTTCGTGTAATGATTCTTCACTAACGAAAACCAACTCTCAGCGTTTGCATTCGATAGTCTTCCAGATATGCCCATCTTCCTAGCAAAACACACTCCCCACAAAGGTAAAAAAGCCATATATTTTTTTAATGTAAAGTTAATAAATTCAACATTATAATAGATTTTTAAATTTGATTCGTCGGTATTATTAGACTGATCGTTAATTGAGTTCATAGTCTCGATAAAAATGTGATTAAACCGTATATAATACGGACTACAGCTAAACGCAGATTTTTTAAAGAATGTTGTTCATTGAGTTAATCTCCATGCTGCTGATTCCGATGGGTCAGTACTATAATTCTCACTCTTGTTATTATATAATTGAATTATTATTTTTTTTAAATTTTCAAGAGACTCTGAAACATGTTGATTTGAGAATTTTGTGCAGCAAATTATGCAGTAAAGTTCAAATAATTGGTCAATATGTTCCAAAGGCTTACAATTTAGTGTACCACAAAATACATCTAAAATAAAATTTTTTGTTACTCTGTTAGCGTTTGGCCACTTTTCTTTTAATTGCGACGATATAATATTTACAAAGTGGGCACAACAAATAAAAGTACCAACTTTATTTATTTGTTTCAATTGAGTAGTTGAATTGAGAATTTCATACGTATAATTAATGTACTCAGAAACAGTCATGGTATTAAAACTGAGGATTATCGATTTTAAAAGAGCCCAGGACCAATCAGTCACAAAAAATTTTGGAATAAATTCTTTGGGAATATGTTCTTTTAAATCATCCAAAAATCGTTTGATTGTTAGAGAATCATGCTTAGAGGAAATTAGCTGTCCTATCGGAATTAAATTATTGCTTATATTTACAACACATGCATAGTAAAGTATGCGCTTGTAGCTGTGATAGGGATGACAAACAGGATGTTTGGCGACTTTACCGGTTGCATCAAAATAAATTCCATCTACTGGATATTTTTTAAGCAGCTCTAAAGTAGAATGCCTTAGCAGAACTACTTTTAAAGGATCAGGTGACAACTCATGGATGTATTTATTTTTTTTTGGTTCAGTCTTGTTCATTTGACATATATCGATTATATCGCAATCACGGACAAGATCATCCTTTTTCAATTGCTCTGATTTTATTTTCCGAATAATTGTAGAAGGAACAAACGATTGTGTGTTACCAAGTTTAAAAAGACTAAGATCAGTGTCTTTTGCTAGATCAAGCGAAAAATTATGACATGATGTTAATTTCAATTGGTTTTTCGTATTTTCTCGTTTATTTCCCCTAATTTGGTTGTACACTTTCTTTTCTCCATCATGACTTACACATCTTTGCCCATTTGAATAAATTTCAAGCCATGCATTTTGCCTAACTATAAATTTATATTTTGTTTCTGGAATTAGTTTGCACTTTCCATAAACAACCATATTTTGTGGGTTTTTTATTGACGATAGCCTCATTGATTTAAACGAAATCACACAAGGGTTTCTAATCTCAATTAAATACTCGGTAATTTTATTTCGCATATCTTCTCTGCTGAGACCGGAAAACGATGATGTTAACTTTATTTTGTGATTTAACAAAAATTGTTTAGAAAAATTAGGTAAATTAGGGGGTATACCTTCTTGGTGACCGAACGTTTTTTTCCCCCAAATTAATATCATCATCCACATAAAATTTGTATTCATGATTTTTAACTGAAACAGTTGACTCATCATTCATTTGAATCGGTCCAGCGGTGTTCACATTTTGATTATAATAAATATTGCTACTCACAACCATTTTGTTCAATTTTTGTCGCCAAATTAAACAAATATTTAAACGATTTTTTAATGAATTTTGAACGCCTAATTTTTTACAAATACTTTTCATTTGCAAACTATCAGAACTAGTCAAAATTGCACCTTCTAAAACTAATTCTTCTAAAGCAGTTTTCCGTGCTGCAGCAGAGACAATTTTTTTTTTCTTTTTATAATTATATTTTAACATTTTGTTAAAACAAATGTGCAACTATGGAATATAGAAAAAAAATATCCAAGAATCAAACAGAATAAATTAATGTAACTGCAAAAAACAGCAATATTTGCAATATCTATTAGCTGTTACAAGTAACGAAAATTTTAATATTCAACTAACTAGAACCAGTACAATAGAAATCCAGAAAACAAGCCAAGGTCAATAAGTAAAAAAAGCAATAATTTTAAATAAATATGTAAACACGTTTTTAAGAAAGTCCGGTAGAAAGCAGTGATCAGTAGTTTTGAAAAAAACTTTTTATTTAGCAAAGAAACTCGAAACGAAATCTGAAAATAACACGAAATGAACAGCACAAAGTATGACAAAGTATTAAAACAGAATGTAAAAAAAATTCCTTTATATACTAAAGCGAAAAAAAAAATATTTATTTTTATTTTGCTTCTGTTTATATAGTTTCCTTTTACTCACACAAACTAAATTTGTTAATTCATTACACTAATAAATCCGTTAGTTTTGCAATTATTTAATGCCGCGGCTACACGAATGGAAAATGTAGACCAACGTTGGAGATTTGTCCAAAAAACCAATCGTGTAGACAGAAAAAAAATAACAAATACAAATGAAGGTTATATTGGTTCAACATTGGTAACCATTCGCTCAATAGGCGGTTTTTTATAAAAAGATCAAAGGAAACTACCAATGTTGGAGTGTATATTGGTACTTCGTCTACACGATTGGTGAGAAAAAATGTATTTTTGAATACTTAACGGCAGATGTCACTAAATACAACTGTAGATGTCATTATATTTTATTATTTATAAACAAATAAATCCAAAATGGAATCTGACTGGTCGGCTGAGTTTGTACTAGAATTTATAAATTTATATCAAAATTATCCCGAAATTTGGGATTTAAAACACTGTAAACCTAAAAATAAGCTCGAAGTGCTTTTAAAGCAATTGGTTTGCATTGGCTTCCATCTTGTGGGAGATATTTTAATTAATGTATGACTAGTAGTGACAACTAGTGATAAATATCAATATATAAACCACCAAAATTGGTTATACATTGGTAGCCATTCGAAAAATGAACATTGGGCAAATCGTGTAGACAGTCAAATTTTATTTCACAAATATTTGTCCAACATTTCACAAATCACATTGGACCAATATTGGTCGACATTTTCCATTCGTGTAGCTGCGGCTTAACAATGATACTGTTATGAAAATAATTTCGATAAAATAAAACTTATTCTTAAAGGTTAAAAATTTAGTTCATTTCATGAATTAGCTAGCAAACAAATGACCATTACACAATATTGACTATAAAATTAAAAATGTGGAAATGCGATATCTCACTCCTTGAGGGTCGCGTTAAAATGATTCATGGCCCATATATTCTACTAAAAGCAAACAATAATATGGCATACTCAGATTTACTTAGACATCTCTAGGATTTCTTGTAACTGGCCAACAAGTGACCGCTACACTTTATTTGTATAAAATAAAAGTGTGGAAATGCGATATCTCACCCTTGAGGGTCGCGTTAAAATGATTCATGGCCCATATATTCTACTAAAAGCAAACAATAATATGGCATACTCAGATTTACTTAGACATCTCTAGGATTTCTTGTAACTGGCCAACAAGTGACCATTACACTTTATTTGTATAAAATAAAAGTGTGGAAATGCGATATCTCACCCCTTGAGGGTCGCGTTAAACTGATTCATGGCCCATATATTCTACTAAAAGCAAGCAATAATATGGCATACTCAGATTTGCTTAGACATCTCTAGGATTTCTTGTAACTGGCTAAAAGTGACCAATATACCATTACTTTTAATTTATTTATTTTACTAAGTGAAATTTTTTTTTTATTTTATTAGTCAGCTGATGTCTATAGTCCATTAAAAATAATTTTCACGTTTATACTCGGTTTAATTTTTTTCTGCATGAAAATAAATATAAACTTATCCTGTTACATTTTTTTGTGTACAACTACACTATTTGCTAATTTGTGTAGCTACATTTTTGAAATCTGTTAATTTGTGTAGCTACACTTCTGAATTCTGTGGAAAACTTCACACTGGTATTTAGATCTAATATTTTCTTGTATTTCTTCATTAGAAAGCCCAATAGGAATGTTCCTGATTAAGCCAATAGAAGATGTGAAATTTTTAGGAATGTACATATGTCGTATAATTATCAAATTTTTTAAAGATATCTGATTTGACACAGTTATTTGCGTCTTCAAAATTATTAAAGATAACCTTAGCAACATTTTTGCTAAACGCTAGAGATATCTTTGACATTTTTAAAATTATTTATTTTAAGGGCTTTAGCTAAAAGAACAATATTTAAATTCTCTTTACTGATAAATACAGTAAATGGGCCATTATCTGATCGGTTATATAGATTAATTTTTTCAGCAGTAACTGACGGCATATTTGAGTTATTCGATGAATCAACAGATAAATTTGAAGATGATGTTGGAGCTGTTACTGTATTTTTTGAATCTGCGACGTGAATTTTATTATTATTATTATTAATTTTCCTTTTATTTAACATATTGGGACTTTTATCAAATTCACCGTTTACTATTATTTCATTATTAAAAACAATTTTTGATTTTTTAGTATTTATTTCATCTTCGGAATCTGAGAAATCAGTAGAAGTAAATGTTGGAGGTACAAAGTACTGCGTACTTTGTCCCTCCTTGCTTGTGTTACGTGGATTTATTATTTTGTGGATAGAAAAAGACTATGAAAACACTTACCCGACTGATAAAAAATAAACAAATCAAAATAAACTATAAGATATAATTAAATAAAATACAAATTAATTAAAATTAAAAGAAAATTGTAAAATTTATAGCACTTCACTAAAATGAGACCCTCACACAATAAAGTTTCGAGAAAGAATGAAGAATTAGTGTTATTCGATTCTTTTTACGATTCAAAATATTAACTCATACCAGAATTATTTTTTCGAATATTTTCGATCAGACATTAGACTTTACCATAAAAATTTCAAACTTCAAAATTGGCTTAGTGTTTTGACAGCAAACAAAAGCATAACCAAGAAAAACCACGAATTATTAGTAAAATTAAGTGTTAGTGTTATTTCGATTATTTTCACGTTTCGAAATAAACTAAAAAATTAATTATTAATTATTCTCATATCAGGATTATTATATTCGAATTATTTCCGTCATAAAATACAAACTTAAAAAAATCCTTCCCATAAAAATGCCAAACTATTAAAATTATTATTGTGTGCGAGAAATATTTTTCATCGGTACACAATATTTATGTACATGCAATAGTTGAACTGCCATAAAATGTTCTCGATTTGATACTTTTTTTAATTTCGATCTCAGTGCACTAACACAGACACAAATTTTTTGTAAGTAAAATCTTGACTGACTCCGCGTTGTGTGTCTCGTTCACACAACCACCGATTTAATATTTTTATCTCAAGTTATTTTTACTGACAAACTTTGAATCACAATGGAATTGAGGCATTAACCTTAATTTTAATTTCGATTGTACTAATTTTGCTTTTAAAAGAATTTGATTAGTTTGTAGTTTTTTGTATATTGACTTTTAACACATTTTATGTTCATGTGTAAATTTTCTTAACGCTAAGGCCCTTTCCGAAAATTATACTTATTTATTTAGACATACTTATTTGCTGCCATCTTAAATAAGTATGTAAAATCATTCGAATTGATTTCACATACTTATTTTTTATTTTGACTATTTTTTAACTATAAAATAATTTTTAATTAAATTTTTATAAACCTTAAATACTACATAATATCACAATATGTATGCAATGAAATTAACAGAATTTTGGTTTTCGTTCAAGATTTTTTTTTTGTAAGAACATACTTAGGTATTTTAAGTTACCTCACCAACATACTTATTTAAATAAGTAGGTCTAAATAAATAAGTATAACTTTCGGAAAGGGCCTAAATGTCTTAATGGTAATGTTTTAACGGTAATGTTTAGTTCGCCTAAATATTTTAACGGTAAAAATAAAATATTTGTTTGTGTCTAAAGATGTGTACCCTCCCGGCGCAAAAATGTATACAGCAAAAATGTACAGCGTACGAACAGTTTACGAACGCCTTTTTTTAGGTTCCCCGAAAATTGGTCGAAACACAATTTTTCTAAAAACAATTTGTAGTAAAACAATTCGTAAAAACACAATTCATAAAAAAGCAATTCATAGTAAAACAATTTTACGAAAAAACAATTCTACGCAATAACAATTCATCGTAAAACAATTCTTCGAAAAACAGTTAATCGTAAAATATTTTATATTGCATAGATTAAGGATATTGAATCCGTGTTGATCAATTTTAGATTCAATTTTTTTTGGGCATGCCAAGCCAGGGCCTAGATTCTGATCAAGTGACAAATGACAATTTTTTGTGACTTTGTACTAAAATTTTAACTGCTATAAAATGACAATATAGTTGTGAGTTCTAAAATGCGATTCTGATGAAGTGACTTTTTCAAAATGTCACAAGAAAAAAAAATGACAAATTAAACAAAATTGTCATTGATTTGGTTTTCCGTGACAAAAGTCAGCTGCATTTTTAAATAAAATATGTGTGAGTAGCCATATTTTGTTAATTTTTAATAATTCTAGTTATAAATTTTAATTGTTTATATTTTAATTAAAATAAAACAATATTTTATCTATTTTTATACATACATATATAAAAATAGATAAAATATTGTTTTATTTTAATTAAAACATAAACAATTAAAATTTATAACAAGAATTATTAAAAATTAACAAAATATACTCATACATATTTTATTTAAAAATGCAGCTGACTTTTGTCACGGAAAACCAAATTAATGACAATTTTGTACATGTACATATATGTATATACAAAATAAACCTTAAAATATAACTGCGGTAAACTAGAAATGCAACTGCTGTAAACTGCTGTTAATGTCATAACTCATTTCATCAGAATCGCAAATTTTCCGTGACAATATTTTGTACTAATAACAAAATGTCACGAAAAATTGTCATTTCATCAGAATCTACCCCCAGGAAAATATATTGAACGGTTATAATATTACATACTCGTATGTACATATTCAAACCAAATAAAATTCGTCTACAGATGATGGATGGATTATTTCAGTAAGCCATTAACAGGCTTTTTAGTTTATTATAAATAAATATAATTGACAAATGACTGAGAAATTCTAATTGTTATAATTTCCTATTAATGTTTTATTACAAGATCAATTTTTTATTTATTCCACTATTATCAATAACAAATCAAATATTATATTTCAAAATAACATATAAATATGAATAAATGTTGTTCATTTATAAATTATAAACAATTATTTTGTTAATATATTTATGCTCATAGATATCCTATAAGTCATTCAGCCTATCTAGACGTTGATTTCCTCGTTTCTTATCTCTTTGCCAATAAATTATATTGGAGAGCCGATATTTTCATAGGAAAAGTTGTATCAAATGATGATATCACATGATGTGGTGCACACACGTCTAGATAGACTGATTGGCGAATATAACATGTACTGCAGATACATGTTAAACCGAAAGTGATCTGACTGAGTTTTATTTGAAAGTGATCTGACTGAAAATTTTGGTTACTGGTTACATGGGACTTTTTTATTCGATCTGAAATGACAGTTCAAATGTCACTTTGTTCTAAAATTACATTTAAATTATTAAAAAATTATTTAAAATAATTTGAAAACCACTTCGAAAATGTATAAAAATATTTTGCCTTTTTAACAGTATGAAAAAATCTGTGAATTCAACTAAATAAAAGTTGACATGTTTAACTCAAAACACAACGTGGCTCAACCAGCCAAATTTAAATTAAACGAACTCAAACTACTTTCAGATAACTTTCAGTCAAGTCACTGTTTACATGTTGAATTTATCTCGTACATTTTCAGTTAAATCAATTTCGGTTTAACATATATCTTTAGTAACAAATTCATTTTTCGATATAATGCAAGCGTCCGATTATAACACAAAAAACATCAAAAACCATTTACAATTTTGGTTTATGTGTCGGCATAATATAGTAAACAGAAAAATTTGTCAATAAATTACTCGTCAGGAATTTAAAATAATGTCGTTGAAAAACATATTACCTTTTTCTCTCCTAGGCTACTTAAAATAAGTGACTTAAAATACTATTGTGTACATTTATATTAGGATTGATTTGGGGTGGCCTGTATAGATATTTGTGTTGAACAAATGGTTTGCTTTTTCTTTTCCAAAGAAAATAAATGATTGTCTGTTGCAGTAAAAAACAAACGCTGATTTTGTTTACAAAATATAATTGTGTTGATTTTATGATTGGTTAAGATTTTTCATTCTATAAATCGCACGTGACCAAGAATAGTGACACAACTCAAAATTTCAAATTTTTCAGGAGAGCAAAAGAAAAAACGCTAATTTCGATTTTACTACACTACTCTCTATGGGCGTCAAAAAAGGAAGATCGGAAAATTAAGCCGTCTCTCGCTTTGTACAATAAATATGAAAACGTCACTATGTCTGGTTATGAAATCGATCATTGCGCATCTTTTCATCGAATTATCTCAAAAACTAAATTTTTTGAGTTGTGTCACTTTTCTATGTCATGTGCGAAATATTAAATAATATAAAAAAAATTTTAATATTTCGTTTGTTACTAATAATTTATTATTGCTATCTAAATATTAGCTGCATTTCTTAATGTATAGTGATCCGGATCACATTATAATTTAGATGTGAGGCAACAACAATATTTTGTAAAATAAAGTAGTTGGACAATATTTTGTAGTTGAACAATATTTTATAAAACGATGAATAATAGTACGAGTATGAAGAGGGAGATTCGAAACGAAACAAGACAGAAAATTGGTATTTTGTTTGATTTACGCATTTTGGTGTCGTTTTATACGCGATACGATACACAATCGCACCCTTGATCGTTCTGGATCAGATCGAGAAATGCGGCTATTAATGAAGATTCTCTAAAAAAATCAAATAAAATCCTTAATATAACCACAGATAATTTTAGCCGATGTCGATCTTCTAAGAAAATAACTATTCAAATATGAAATTATTTATGTAAATTAATCCAACTGGAATCCATAGTTTCATCCTTTTTTTATATTTCAAGCACGACATATTATTTATAAAAAAACAATACAAAAACAAAGTTGTAAATGCTTCTGGTTTTGTTGATTCTTAAATTTGCTTATCTCTTTTGACACACATTCATATAAGATAAATACGAAATTATGAATGAAAATATATTCGACAGTAATAAACACAGAATAGTTTGTTATTCTGTGGTATAAATAACAGACTCGTTGTATGTGCACGTGAGATCCCTTCCTCCTATCAATAATTTTTGTATCATACTTTACTTTTATGTAAAATAAGAAACTTCTAAAAAATAATTTGAGAACGATTGAAGATTTTGTTTTGTTTAAGGTATTTAATTATTGTTTTGTTTTATTTAATTAAAAACGAAAAATTGTTAATAACAATTGTGCTTTAAAAAATAAATCTTTCAGTAATTATTAAACTCCGTGTTACAATACAATTTTGTTTGTACAATGAAAATGTTGTCCAAAAATTCTAAAATCCATTTAAAATTGTTATAAACAAAATAATTTATTATTAACAATACGTTTATAACGTTTTATAAACAAATCTATTTTTTATTAATAAATAGATACAGTTGAATTTCTAACAACAAATATGATTTGTTTTAAATATTTGATTAGAAATTTTAAATAATTTTTATTAACAAATCTTCATATTTTCTTCATATTGTTATAAACAATTTAATTTTTATAACAAAAATTTCAAAAAATAAAAGATATTTCTCTATTTGACTGCTTTGTACTGATTTCCCATATAAATTTTGCGACGAATTGTGTTTGCGATGAATTGTTAAATCTACATATACAATTTCTGTGTGGCGCGAAAATTCATAGAACAACAATTCATCGAAAACACAATTCTTCGCAAAAATTCATAATAAAAAGTTCTTTTTAATATGGGATTTTGTTTTGATTGAGTTTGTAAGATTTTTCCTTAACAATGATTGAATAAAATTACGAAAATTAAATAATTTTATTATAATAAATATATAAACAATATAATTGTTTATTAATTTATATTTATTTGTTATTAACAATATCAGAATAAATAATTGTTTTATTTTTGTTGTAAAATATTTGAATTAGGAAATAGAAAATACATGATGTTCAACGATAAAGTTTAAATAATTTAAATTGAAAATCCTTATGAAATTATAAACAAATAGAATTTGTTGTAAAAAAATTTGATTTATTTAATAACAAAACCAAGATAACAATTATGGTTATACAAATAATTCTTTGGGTTATTATTAAACCCCCTATTAACAATTTTTTTTATTCATCGTAAATTTCCGCAAATTCTAAAATTTTTATACTCCAATTAATTTGTTGTTAACAATAATACGTGATAAATATGTTTTTAGTAATAAATGGGTACATTTGAATTTCTATAATTTAATAAACAATTTTGTTTAACTTGTTTTTTATGCTAATTAATAAACTTCCATTATATGTTACAAAAAAATCCATTTCATAAAAACAAAACCAAGATAAAAATTATTCTAAATAATTTAGTTGTGCCTAATATGGTTCCCCGAAAATTGATCGAAACACAATTTTACAAAAAACAATTTTACTAAAAACAATTCTTAGGAAAACAATTCAACAAAAAACAATTCATACATACATATATACATAATACAATTATACGAAAAAATCATAATAAAGAGTAGTTTTTTTACTATAGGATTTGGTTTTGATTGGGCTTTGAAGATTTTTCCTTAACAGTGATTGAAGAATATTATAAAAATTATATAATTTATTTATAATAAATACATAAACAAGATAATTGTTTATAAATCTATATTTTGTTTGTTATTAACAATATTGTATTACATAATTATTTAATATTGTTGCAAAATATTTGGATTATGCAATGCTATATAAATTCGTATAGAACGCTCAAGTTATGTAGAAATAATTTAATAAAAAATTCTTTTGAGATCATTAATAATTAAAATTTGTTATTAAAAAATTAATTATTTATAAACAAAAAAAAAAAAAAATGTTAATAACAATTGTAATTTAATAATCATTTTTCAAGTAGATCATACTTCTTGTACTCTGAAGTTTCAGACAATATTGACATAATGTTAATATCAGAAACACACTTCACCAAAAATAGCTATTTCAAAATTAATGGGTACTCTATTTATGACACCAAACACCCAGATGGTAAAGCACATGGAGGCACTGCTGTATTGATTAAGCGAAGATTAAAACACTACGAACTTACAAAATATGAGAAAGAACATATACAATCAACGAGCATTTGTCTGCAGGAGTGGTCTGGAAACTGCGTCATATCGGCAGTGTACTGCCCTCCAAAACATGCTATAAAAAAACTCCAGTTCTTGGATTATTTCAGCCAGCTGGGTAATAAATTTCTTGCGGGCGGTGATTACAACGCTAAACATACTCATTGGGGTTCCAGATTAACATCGCCGAAAGGTAAACAACTTTATGATGCCATAGAGGAACAGTCCCTGGATTATTTATCTGCCGGTAACCCAACTTACTGGCCCACGGATAAAAAGAAAACTCCTGATCTAATTGACTTTTGTGTAACTAAGGGCATTCCACGTACATATGCTAAGGCCACCGATTGCTATGATCTGTCTTCTGATCACTCACCGGCAATAGTAACATTGAGTACTGATGTCCTAAGGAACGAAATACCGAACCGTCTTACAAACAAGAAAACTAATTGGGATCAATATAGGAGGCTAGTCGAACAAAAGTGTCTACTTAATATTCCTCTGATCACACCAGCTGATATTGATGCGGCGGCAGAAAATCTAAAAGATGTCATGACATTATCTGCTAAACGGGCTACACCCGGCATAAGTAGTTCGGAAAAAGTTAATAAACTGTCACATAATATACAGGAACTAATCCAGGAAAAGCGAAAGATTCGCCGTCAATGGCAGCAAACAAAATCACCGTTATTGAAGTGGAAATTAAATCGAGCTATTAAGGCCCTAAGATTTGCTTTGAGCGAAGAAGAAAACCAGCGCGTAAAGAACTACTTAAGTGATCTCTCGGCAACCGAGAGGACAGATTATTCCTTGTGGAAGGCAACAAAAAATTTAAAAAGGCCAACAAATTCGAATCCACCGATTAGACTACCAACTGGAAATTGGGCGAGAAGTGATGAAGAAAAAGCCAATGCTTTTGCTGCTCATCTAGCAACAGTATTCGTCCCACACGAAGAAGATAATTATTTTGTGCTACCCCAGCCAACAGATGATGGTTTATCCTACAAAGCTATAAAGTATTACTGGAAGAAAGTTAAGAATACAATTAAAACTTGCATAAGCCCGAAAAAGGCACCAGGACATGATCTTATTACTGGAAAAATGATAAGGGAATTGCCGGATAAATGCATAAAACTAATAACATACACAGCCATGTCAATTACAGATTATAGAATTCTAGTCCACCATTTGACTAAGTAAAGTTGACAAATGAAAAGTTAAACTGGTGCGCATTTTATAAAAATTTATTATAAAATAATTAACAACAGGTCAGCAGTATTTAAATTTTGTGTAAATACATACGTTCAAATAAACATTTTGTTTCAATTCTGTTTCTAATTAAAAGCTAAACGTGTGTGTATTATATGAATTTATTTAAATAGTAATTATTTTCTGTATCTAAATTGTGTTTATGTTCGTATATATAAACATTTTGTTTTTTAAATAAAATATAAAAATGTTGAAACAAAAACAATAGAGATCAATAAGGAATGAAATTATTAATATTTGCGATAGCGCAAAAGGGATTCAAGAAAGGGCTTCTGTGAACAGTACTTCTAATGTTTTTTTCCCGCCGAGAAGAATATAAGAATTTTTATATACATATACTAATGTACATACTTATTTTAATAAGGCAGAATATAAAGTCCTTAATTTTAATTAATTTTATATGTATGCATGTAAAAAAACAACAAAACTGTGTTTTTAAATTTTTTGATTAACATAATAAAAAATCTTAATTATAAAAATTTTTTTTATTCTTTAAAACTGAATGGGGCGATTCGCACGATACCGTACGTAAATATTTCGCTCAGGAGTGTCATAAATGTCACGCCTAAGGCGTACACATTCTGAACACTTTTATTTATACTAATACATACACAAGTTTTCGTAAATTTGTTTCACTTCTCATGTGACAAAATTATCGTTTATGTTACATTTCCGTTCAGTTTTAGCGTACCGTTTACGAATACCTTAGTATAACAAAGTCTTCGTAAAATGTACGTTTATGTTACGCTTGGTCAGGAGGGTAATAATATGAATTTGTTTTTGTAATTTGTTTATGTGTATGTAAATATATTTTATATAGGTTAATTTTTCTTTTGTCTGGAAATTCTTATATGGAATACAGAATAATTTTCGTGCCTCAATCACCCATTCCATACGAGACGCGCTTACGCTGTTGCATTTCTTCGTCTCTTACCACTTTGCACTGTTTTTGCCTATAAACAAAATTTAGTTTATTGGTAAAAACAGTGCAAAGAGGTAAGAGATGAAGAAATGCAACAGCGTATAAGCGCGACTCGTGTGGAATGAGTGAATAAGTATCATATCTACGTTTTATGTACAGTGAGACACAAAAGTCTACAAGTCAATTTATAGGAATTAAAATTTTTTATTTTAATTAAATAATGTATTTAATCAAAAAAAAATTATACTTCAATAAAAAAAATAAAATTATTATTACGGGTTTCAAAACAAAGCAAAAAATTCGATAAAGTCGCATCACAAAAGTCTACATACAGTTCCATTTTTCTATTAGTTCTTAAATTATTACAAAGTACCGTTATCTTTTCTTGTAAATATATATAGGCACATATCGGCACATTCAGTATTACATTAGCATTTGTCTCGTTTTTAAAATATTTTTCGGCTTTGGAATTAAAACATGGTGCGTCAAATAGAAGTATCAATTGAAATTCGAAATTTAATACTAAAGCTAAGCTTTAATACTAAGGGAGTAGAATAACAGTTATAATGAAATATCTAAAATTGTTGGTAGAAGTCGGGCGACCATACCAACAACAATACGAAATTTTAATAACAGAGGAAGTGTTAAAAATAAACAAAGATGTGGGCTTCCTAAAAAATTTAACGCACGGATGTTCGAAACATAATTAAAAAGTGGTATCCAATCCGAGGATTAATGCTCGGAATACTAATGGACACGAAATAAATCGGAACACTACTGGATACGAAAGTAAATACAATTTATTCGGATCCGATGGAAGGAGAAAAATTTGACGAAAAGCTAACCAAGAGATGGTTCCAAAAAATGTGCTTCCCACTGTTAAATACGACGGTTGGCAGCGTGATGGTTTAATGATCTATGGCTGCATCTAGTGTCGGACAATTAGTATTCATAGAAGGTAATACGGACCACCGACAGTATTTCAACATATTGCGTAGCAATTCACAACCGTCCGTCGAATGCTTCGGATTAGGCAACCAATGGATCTTATATCAAGATAATGATCCAAAGCAAACGGCGATGGCAATAAGGCAATGGCTTCTGTACAATGTACTGAAATAACTTCAACCGCCTCCCCAGTCACCGGATCTAAATGTAATAGAGCATATCTGGTATGATCTGGAACGAAAGGTCCGAAAATATAGGATTACCGACAGGGATTCATTGAAAAGTGTCCTTTCGAATGTATGTGGTGAAATTTCACAAGCGGATGCTGAGATCCTGGTTTTATCAATGCCTAGGCGACTAAGCGCTGTTATTGAGTCTAATGGTGGCCCAACTAAATATTAATGTTAGTTCTTAAGTGTGTCTGTACAAGATTATTTTGATTTTATTCGCTGTATGTAGACTTTTATGATATAAATTTTATTAATTTTTAGAATTTTTTGAGAACTGTTGCATTAATTTTGTTTTTTTATCCAGTTATCATTTTGTTTGGTTTAAATATATTATTTAAATAATATTACATTTTATAATTCGGTTTAATTAACACGATTTTGCAAATTTTAGTGGTGTATGTAAACTTTTGTGTCTCACTGAATATGTTTTTATTTACCATATATGTACCACAGAATTTAAAATTGTCTGTAACTGTAATCAATTGATTATATATTTGTCTATAAAAAGCTAAAAGAATCAGTTTATAAGATTGGATTACACAACATTATTATGTGAGGTTGGTTTACACAACATGTTGAAGGTTATATTAGCAGGGAGCCTCTCGATTTCACGTTTAGACCTAAAATATTTCCAAAACTGTTTTTTGGATTTGTTCTAATTTTTCCATGGATGCCAGCCAAATAATACTTGTACTTAAAATTGAAATTTACATCAAATTCCTCGCTGTGTTGTAAAAAGATCAGCTTGTCTGTTTCCAAGCTTAATTTATCATTTTAGCATAGGCATTTACGATATTTTAGATTTATAAGCCGGTCATCGAACCAAGAGGGATGAATACTTGTAATGTTGGAAATATTGACATGTAGTTAAAAGCCTTGCAATAAGATCTCCTAGAATTTGTCGACGAGTTAAGTTGAATATCAAAATTGTAAGCTAGTGTTTTCTATTTTTCTATTGATACATGAAATAAATAATAATAAATCTAGACCAAATTCTTTTAATTTGTTTTCAACTAAATTCAAAATAGTTTTCGCTTCACACACTCCACTGATAAAAATTAAACCCAAATTTATCACGTGTTCTGTTGACGTAACATTTACATTTAAGTATCGCCGAATACGTAAATTGGTCCACTTATCAATTTGTTCCCATTCATTTTCATTTTTATGAAATTTTCAGCCCATCCAATTTTTGTTTAATCATAAAACGTATATTCATTATTATTTTTTAAATAATTAGTGACAGACGGATGTAGTTACAATTAAAACTGACTATTTGAAACCGACAATTCATTATTGCTTTTATACTGAAACCATTTTCAGCTAACAGTCTAGAAATAATTTCCATTTATTTAACTTTTGGTTCAATTTTAAAATTAAAGCTACTTAGTTGCACTTGTCTTTTTGTTTGTGGTAGTCCCTCTTGTGATTTTTTTGATGGCTCTGCAAAATGCCTTAATCGTGTACTATCAAATCGAATTTTGTTTTTTTCTGTTTTTTCGATCAGAGTTATGCAAACAGTTCTCGTTAACAGTAACTAGTGACATCGGAGTTTGGAAATTTTATCATTCAACATACGAGTTTTTGTGTGAAGGAGTGAATTTTGATTTTATAGTTTATATGTTAAATAATAAAGCCTGGATAATTAATAAAATCATATTTAAATAAAACTGGTTATTTCGAACAACAAACCTGCTTTTCGGTATTTTCGGAAGTTTCATGAATACCGGTTTTTTAAAACCGACAAACTCTAAGCAGTACTGATTATTCATTTTGGAAAGCAACCACAATAATTAAAAGACCAACAATGGAAATACCTCGAATAAGAATAGCAGGTGGGAAATGGGCTAGGAATAATGAACACCACGAAAAAAGACAGCAAAGAAATCCTACCGACTACACCAAAGGCAGTCATGCGTGAGATAAAAGCTAATATGAAAACGAAAAAAGCTCCTGGTTATGATCTTATTATTGCAGAATTCTTAAAAGAACTGCCAAGGAAAGCTCACCAATCCTATAAATGCAGTATTTAGAATCAAATGTATATCCCCAGATTGTGCAAAACCGCAGAAGTAATTATGATCCCAAAACCTGAGAAACCAGCACAAGTAACTTCGTCGTATAGACCAATTTCGCTATTAGTGGTCATATCGAAACTCTTTGAGAAGCTACTGGAAAAAAGGTTAAATCAGATAATGAGTGTAAAAATTTGATCCCAAATAATCAGTTCGGTTTTCTAACCAATCGGATTAAGTTGGAAGATCCAACCCTGAATTGAAAGAAATCAACGCAGAAATACTATAGCGCAGTGTTTTAGGGCCGGTTTTATATCTACTGATCACTTATGATCTCCCTGCATTAGAAAACAACACAATGGGAACATTTTCAGATGAGACGGCGATCTTAGCCGTTGGAGAAACAACGAAGGGTCAACACAGAATTTATAATCAGAAATCGCGATATAGAAATTTCAGATTATCATAAACCAAAACACAAAAATTAAAACTAATAAATTACCGAGCAAATCTCAAAAATTTACCGCGATGTACAAATTTCAGATTAGAGGGGGATAAATATAATCCTTCTTTTCATATTGCATGTCGTCGCTTTATTTCGGTACAATATTTTGGTGCATTTTCTGCTGCAAAATTTCAGATTGTATTTTTTGTTACTCCTTATGTTTAAAGTAAAAGAGCGGGACAAATATATTCCTTTTATTTCATATTTCATGTCGTCGCTTTATTTCGGGACAATATTTTGCTGCTTTCATAATGGTGCACGTGCAACTTGACTTCATTTTTATTCCAATGAAAAATTTATCACAGCGAACATCAACATCTAGTCGTCTAGTTATAAAAGTGTTAAATTGAAAAAAAAAAAACTGAAATCTACAAACAAACAATTAGCTAAACCAAAATTAAATTCTTAAAAACGGTAAGTTGATTTGTTATTGTCAATTGTATTTAATTAAGTTATTAATGTGTCGATAGTGTACATTTTTTTTATTATTTCAATTAATAATAATTTCAGTTTTATTTTTTTTTGTTGATAATGGGTGGGGTGGTAATTTTACGGACATTGTGCAATAATTCTTAATTTACAAATAATACTTTTAGTGCGTTTTTAAGAATTTTTAGCTATCGATAATTTTGTGGAGTTTGTTCAGGAACACAAATTTAATTTTTTTTATTTCAATTATTAATAATAATTTATTAATTACAGGAAACCTATCATTTATTTTCCTGCTGAAAAAAAAAAAAAAAAAAAAAAAAATAAAAAAATTAATAAAAATAATAATAAAAAATAAATAGTGAATTCAATAACTGTATAATGATATATATGTACATATATAAATATATGTATACCGTATATATTTTTACTTGTTATTACTTAATATGAGTAATTGCATTAAATGTGATTTACCCACTGCAGGTGAGAACATTTTAGTTTGCAGTGGATTGTGCAAAGAAGTTGCACACTTCAGATGTGTTGGTTTGCGAAAAGCTGCATTCGAATTAATTAATAATTCTGACAACATACGTTGGTTTTGTGACAGTTGCATAATTTTATATGTGCAATATGTAAATAAACTGGAAAAATTAATTGACATTTTCATTAAATCAGTAGCTGAGAATATTATTGCAAACAAACCAATTGCTTCTGCTGTTGGCCTAAATGAATGTGAGTTGTGTATTAGTGATGAAACCTTGACGCCAACTGTACCAGCTTCCCTGCAACCTACTAAAGCTGTATCTGCGTGTTTGATTGGTGATGAAACCTTAGTGCCGACTATACCAGCTTCCCTGCAACGTACTAAAGCTGTATCTGCTGGTTCCAGTATAAATAATTTTAATAATAATATGGAACCCATTAGTACTTTTGCTGAGGTGGTATCTGGCTGTTCGAGTACACAAACTAAGGAAAAGAAAAGGAGTTCCCGACATCTAAGTACCAAACCGATCCTTGGTACTCGGCAATTTGAAGAAGATTTTGGTGTTAAGGCAAATGTTCCTATGCTATGGTTACGTGTGTCTAAGTTCGATCCTGCTACCACAGAACAGGATATTACATCGATGGTGCAAACTTGCCTGGGCATTGATAAGTCCAAAGTGTTCAAACTGATTCCTAAAGATCGAGTTTTTGAATCTTTGGAGTACGTATGCTACAAAGTGGGGGTTAGTAGTGACTTTAGAACTAAGGCGCTTGATCCTGATACCTGGCCATTAGGTGTACAAATTCGGGAATTTTATAATAAAAATTTTCGGACAACATTGCCTCAAAATGTAAAGCTTTGGAAACCAGTTGTAGTCAATTCAACAATATATTAAATTTAAATTATTGTAAATCTGAGAGCAAATCTGTTACAGGTGATGTCTTGCAGGTAAATATTAATGTATGTCTGAAATTTGGCCATTTAAATGTCCGTAGTTTGGTAAAACATTTTAATGATATTGTTATTTTATTGAATGAATATAAATTTGATTTCCTTGCTTTGACAGAAACTTTTCTTGACGATAAGATTTCAAACGGGTCGCTTCATATTAATAATTATAATATAATGCGGTTTGATCGAGTTAACACCACGCGATGGGGTGGGGTTGCTATATATTTTAGGAGTACATTAAAAACCAATAAATTATTTTGTGGAACTTTGGGCAAACTTGAAATTTTAGCATCTGAGGTCATTGGGTGTTTTGGTAAAATTCTTGTTTTAGTTATTTATAATCCTCCTCCGGCTGGTACTGATGATATAACTAATTTACAAATTGTGTTTTCACAATACTTATCCCAGTATGAAAAAGTTATTTGTTGTGGGGATTTTAACTTTAATATGTTAATTAATAATAAACTTAGTGCTTGCTTGAGTTTAAATAATTTAAGCTATTTATGTTTTAACCCAACAAGATTAGATAGCAGTCTTTTGGATTTAATTATTTTGCATGAGCCTGATATACACAATACAATTTCTTTTGGTCAACTTGCTGTTCCAGCTATTTCCGATCATGACTTGATTTTTGCCTGTTATAGGTTCAGTCGTATTAGAGATAAAATTTCTTATACTGTGGTACCTGATTACAAGGCAATTAATTATGATGACTTTTTACTTGGTTTCTCTTCGTTAGATTGGAATGATCTTTATTTTTATCATGATGTAAATGATATTATTAAAGTATTTAATTCAAATATCTTAGAGTTGGATAGGAATTGTGTACCACGAAAACAAGGCATTAGGAGGTGTCGCACAGCTCCATGGTTAAATGCTTTTATTTTAAATTTAATGGAGCGTAGAGATCTGGCTTATGGTAAATATAAAAGATTTAAATCAGAATTTGATTTAAAATCTTTTAAATATTTAAGAAATAAAACAAACAGGTGTATTAATCAAGCTAAAAATCGGTTTTATTTTGGTAATATGAGTAATACTAAAATAACGTGGAACAATTTAAAAAAGCTTGGTATATCATGTTTTTCGACTGAAGCTGTTATTGACTTTTCCGCTGATGACATTTTAGCTGGGTTTAGTAAACTTTCTGAATCTTTAGTGGTATTGCCGTTACCTGATTTAAATTTTACTGGTTCTGATAATTGTGGTTTTGTTTTTGATTGTGTAGATGAACTTATGGTGTTGAATGCAATCCGTGTCATTAGATCAGATGTGATGGCATATGACATGATAAACTTCAAAATACTGAAACTATTTATTGATTTATTTTTACCACATATTACATTCATCATTAACCAATGCTTGACTAAACCTGTATTTCCGGATTTGTGGAAAGTGGCTTCGATTATTCCCATTCCTAAAAAGGATGTAATCAATAATATAAGTGATATTCGTCCAATTAGTATTTTGCCTGCACTATCCAAGGTTCTTGAAAAAATTATACAAATTCAAATTCTTGAGCATCTTAATAATTTTAATTTTTTATGCAAGTTTCAATCAGGATATAAATCTGGCCACAGTACTACTACTGCACTTGTAAATATAGTTGATGATATAACTGCTATCTTGGATAAAAGTAATTCCTTTGTTGTTTTAGTTTTATTAGACTTTTCAAAAGCTTTTGATTGTGTCAATCATACGCAATTGCTACAAAAGTTAAAATTGTATTATAAGTTTTCTGATTCCGCTATTATGTTGCTTCATTCTTATTTAAGTAACCGGAAACAGTTCGTCAAACTTGGTGATGATTTTTCTAACCTAAGTGATGTAATTGCTGGAGTTCCTCAAGGATCAATTTTAGGCCCTTTACTGTTTTCTATTTACATTAATGACCTACCTTGGCATATTTTGAACTGTCAATTTCATCTTTATGCTGATGATTTGCAGTTATATATTGGTGGTGATTTGGTAACATTGGATGACTTAATTATACAACTTAATGCCGATCTAAATAGGATATCGTTATGGTCTAGTAATAATTCACTTTCTATTAATCCTAATAAAAGTAAAGCTTTATTTTTAACTAGACATAAAGTACATTATATAAAACCTGTGCTCGTTTTGAATAATGATATAATCTCATTTGTTCCAACAATTAATAATCTAGGATTAGTATTGAATACTACTCTTACATGGACTGATCATGTAAGCTCTCTGTGTAAGCGTGTTAACTATAGCTTATATTCGCTTAGATTAATAAAAAAGTTTTGTCCTGTTAAGTTACGTATATATCTTGTCAAAACTTTAATTATTCCAATTTTCACCTATTGTGATGTGATATTTTCTAATTGTGATAGTTCCTCAAAACATTTACTTGAGATTACTTTTAATAATTGTGTGAGATACGTCTATGACCTTAGAAAGTTTGACCATATATCTGAATTTAGGAGCTCAATCCTTGGATGCGACTTGTTTGAGTTTTACTGTTATAGAACTGCTATGTTTGTTTTCCGTATAATAAAATCAGGTATACCCACGTACTTGTATGATAAATTAAATTTTTCTGCATCGTTACGCACAAGTAATATTAATTTGCCACTAAATAGAACAAATGTTTACTATAACTCCGGATTGATAAATGCGATTCTCACCTGGAACAGTTTGCCAACGGAATTAAAAAATATTAGTTCTGTTTCTAAATTTAAAACTGTTATGTTAAAATCTATAACATAGAACATGTACATATTTGTAAATTATTATTGATTATGTAAGTGGAAGTTTGTTTTGTTCATTGTTATACTTTATTTAAAATGTTAATTGTTAATTTTAAGTTTGTTATTAAATTGTAAAAATGTTATGCACAAAAGCCATCGGCTTACGCTTTAGTCAATAAAATATTATTATTATTATTATTATTATTATTATTATTATTATTATTATTAACACACTTTGTGCGGTAATTCGTAATTCGTAAATCTCTTTTTTTTCAAATATTATTGTCATTTGGATATCATTTTGTTTGAACCTTAATTTGTAATTTTTTTGTGTTGAGATACCCTATTTATTAGCAAAATGCCAAAGTATATGAATATTTTGAAACTTAATATTATGTGATAAAACACACTCCAAAACAAAGAATGAGATTGCTAGAACTATGCTAAAGGCATTTGTTGATGGGTTTGCTGAGATTTATGTAAATGAGCATATTGTCCAAAATGAACATTCATTGGTTCATTTACCGGAGGATGTAAAGATATACGGGCCTTTAGACAATTATAGTGCATTTCCATTTGAAAGTTATATGTCTGTTATAAAACGACTCCTGCGAAATCAACCTTTTCCTCAGCTAAGCAACAGGGTTTCTGAAATTAATAATATGAATTGTATAAAAATAAGGGAAACCTGTATAAATTTTCCTATATTAAAAAGAAAAGAAATTTTAGGTGAACAAAAATCAATCTACTTAACTGTTGTCATGTAAAACTTTCTTATTAATGATAATCAAAAAAACAAATGGCTTTTAACCTCCAATGACAATATTATTTCTTTTCGATACTTAGAAAAAATTGATAACGAATTATACGTATATGGTTCAGAAACAGGAGGAAAGGAAAATTTGTATAACATACCGGTAGCATCAAGCAATTTCAAAATGTTTAAAACCAGCCTGATGGACGAAAACCCTGTTTATTGGAAACTCAGCGACATCGCCAAAGACTATTTTGTATGAAGTGCAATGAAGGAAATGCATACAGAGTTTTTTTCCATTACCACATAGTAAAGATGTGTAAACCATTAATTTTATTAAGCGATTTTGCAGTTTCTTAGTTAGTAGTATTACCTATTAGTTAAGACTTACTAATGTTTATAAATTATATGCTTAATTAATTATTTGTTTATTATTAGTTAGAAAAAATTTCTATTCTGAATTAACATATTAAAAATTTAAATAGTTTGCGTAATTTAAATTAAGAACAAAGTTGTTTATTATCTACAGTATATTTGGCTATTAGTTTTTTTTGTAAATTATTTTATATATGTACAATATGTTTAATAAGCACAATTTTAATGATGATTTTTTGCTATTTAGATCAAAAAAAATTTATTGTGTTGTAGAAACCACCAAACCAAACGGAATCAAGGAATGTGTCGCAGCGTGTTCCAAATGGCAGGTTGATTTAAATTTAATGTGGCCTAAACATTATACCAGGTGATTTAATAATAATGGAGATGTAGGGTGGCATATAGCTACAAAAAAAATGCTGAAAAGTGATATCGGTAAGTATTATTGGTTGGTTTTTGTTACTTATCTATTTTTATTTTGCAGAATACTTATTTTCCAGAAACAGAGAAGATGCAATTAGCGCAGAAAATAAATATAGTCAATACAGACTCCGTGAACTACAAAGCCGTGTACCAGTATTCGTGGACTCGGCAAGCTGGCCTCCAGAAATGTAATTATGTTTTATAATTAATTTTACCTTTTTTTTTGGGCTGTGTTATACTAATATTTTTTCTATTTTACAGCTATCCAGAAGCTTGTATTTAGCGACAACGTAGGCATTATTTCCTTGGTTACTAATGTCGTTAACTACGGAAAGGAGGAAATAATTAATGATATGTTGGTTAAAAACACTATAAAAGTATTTTTTACACGTTCCTCGATTAAAATTAAAACAATTGAAAAAAGAGCTAAAATTAATTAATTACAAATTTGCAAAATTTGAATAAAACTATTTCATTTATTTTAGAAACTATTTCTTTCAAACTATTTCTATTGAATAAAACTATTTCATTTATTTTAAATTTACTGTTTTATTTTATTAAATAGAGTAATGGAATGGAATATCCCGTGGAATACGTACTAATTAATAAAGACTGACCCTTTGCAGTGATAATGGAGTTCAAAATTGAAGGTCCGTTCAGTAATAAAATCTGATCCGGATTTTGTAAAGTAAATTCGACCAGTAAATTTTTATAAATAAATTATTTACATCTTTAGTAATGCAGATTGAAATTTCACAGTAATATGCATCATAAAATTATCGATTTATTGAACCAGAAAATGTCTTAAAAACGTTTACGTATGCTTTTAGTAATAAATACTTACTTGTTACAGTAAGGTAAAACCACAAAATTTTTAATCCGGTAAATTTAAATCGAGACGTAAAAATCCGTTAAATGGATACGTAATCATTCAGTGATACAGACTGACAATTTATAGTAATCTACAGCCACACAATTGCCGACTTTATAATGTAAATTTGATATGTTCCAATCCCAAACAAGTTTACGCCTTACTCCAGTAATATAGACCAATTTTTTACGGTAGCCTTAAATTCATTCTAAAAATAAAATTGACCCGGAATAATCCTATATATGTACATGTTCTTATACATTCAGTAACAAAGTCTTATGGTTTTCAGTAACATAAGACCAAAAAAAATTCCAAATAAATGAAAACGTAATCGTTAAGTTTTGTATACAGACATTTCACCGTAATCTAGCACCAGAAAATTAACGAAAATTACGTATTTACCACGCTTATATTAGCTCCGAATGTCGAAGGGCCGAATTTCAAAGGGCCGAATGTGTCGAAGGGCCGAATGTCGAAGGGCCGAATGTGTCGAAGGGCCGAATGTCGAAGGGCCGAATGTCAAAGGGCCGAATTGGTCGAAGGGCCGAATGGTTCGAAGGGCCGAATTTTTTTTTGGTTTTGTTTTTAGAAATATAATTTTTAAAATTTGTTTTTTTAAGGAATATTTGGTAATTTTTTTTGTCAAATATAAATTAATTTCTTATGAATTTATGTATTTTATTATGTATGTATATTTAATCTTTGGATATTCTATCGACAAAAATATTGCATTAATTGAGGTTGTTTATATTTTGCGTTCCTTTTGGTATTAACAAGTGAAAAAATATTTGTACATAGGGTATTTCACCAAAACCAAGTCTTATTATATCAATATAAATAGAATATATATGTATTACTTTTGTAGTATAACCGCTCGTATATAATAACAAAAGGTGAAGGTTATTTTTTTCAAATATGCATACCAAATGTAAATAGATTTGAAATAAAAAAAAGAATTTGGTCATAAAATGTCATACAAATTCAATTTCCTCCTGTTTTTTAAACTGATGATGATATTCTTTCATTTACCAACGATGTTATTTTCTAGAATATAGTATTATATAGTTTATTACTATTGTTTTAGAGAAAAAAAAGTAAGTAATGAATCCTAATTATCGGTCGGCTTTCTTTCAATCTCACTATACGAAAATGTATTTTTTTGTACGACGAACACACAACAAACAAAGGGATGGAAAGATGTTTAAAGGGTGGATCTACAAAAAAGGGTTTTATTGATGTTTTCCATTCATCCAATCATAAATTACAACATTATGTATTTTGGTAATCCTTTTATTCTATATAATCCGCTCCTACGTGCGGCACGCAGTGCGACATGTTTGCTGATCCCGGCTCCTACGTCCCCCGAAGCTCAAATCTAAAGCCCCTCGGAGGGCTAAGCGGGAGGGAGCGCCCATTCCAAGTTAAATTAGTCGATATCATTTTTCTTCAATTTATTTTCCTCAGAATAGAGAAAAAAATGTACGGGAAATTGTTATGCAATATTTTATATTGCAATATTTTATAATTGCAACTTTTTGTAATTGCAATATTTTGTAATGCAAAATTTACATAAGTTAGTTTTCCTATGTCCCTTATTTTAAGTTGATTTTTTATATGAGCAGGCATTTATCTACATACATCAAGATGGTTCAGATTCAATTAATAAAAAACAAATTGTAATAATTACACAATTTTATTTAAAATTTTAATTCCAGAAGTTAGTTTCTCTTCTTGAGATATGTCTGAAAAAATATAATAAAAATTAAACTAAATATAATGGAAGTGGTATAAATCAATAAAGAGCTATATAATTTCCAATGCCTTTAATGAAAGACAGGTTTTCTTCTTTTTTCTAGATATTTTTTGTTATGTTTCTGTTATCTTTTTCTTTTTTTAAATATATTTGTCCAAGATGCAAATAGGTATATAGAATAACCAAAACACATAATACAACATTATTTGTTGTTGTATGATTATGTACATGGGCACATCAATAAAACTCTTTTTTGAAGATCCGTCGTTGAAAAATCTTTCCATCCCTTTGTTTTTTACGTATTCGTCGTGTAGAGCAAAATAATACATTTTCGTATAAAGGTCGATTTATATTATCAGTTCCTTTCAGTTCCTACTCGTATCGTGCCAGACAAAAAAAACATTGTTACATATATTTTCTATAGGAGTATTTATATTATCCTTTCCTATCCGTTCCTACTCGTACCGACACAGACACATATTGTTGAAAAGAATGTTTTGTCTGTAATAAGATTGAAAGAAAGCCGACCGATAATTAGGATTTTTTGTTCCAAAAGACAAATTCCACCACTTACTTTTTTTTTTCTAAAACAATAGTAATAAACTATACCATATAATGATCTAGAAAATAATAATATATTATCATCAGTTTAAAGACAGGAGTAAATTGAATTTTTATGACATTTTATGACAATATTCTTTTTTCTTATTTAAACTTTATTTACATTTGGTATGCATATTTGAAAAAAATAACCTTCGCATTTTGTTATTAAATACGAGCGGTTCTAAAACAAAAGTAATACATATGTGTATACCTACATATACGAGTATATAGTATTCCATTTAGATTGATATAATAAGACTTGGTTTTGGTGAAATACCTATTATGTACAAATATTTTTTCACTTGATAATACCAAAAGGAACGCAAAATATAAACAACCTCAATTAATGCAATATTTTTGTCGATAGAATATTCAAAGATTAAATATAATAAAATACATAAATTCATAAGAAATTAATTTATATTTGACAAAAAAAATTATCAAATATTCCTTAAAACAACAAATTTTAAAAATTATATTTCTAAAAACAAAAAAAAAAAATTCGGCCCTTCGAAATTCGGCCCTTTGACACTTTCGGCCCTTCGACACATTCGGCCCTTCGACATTCGGCCCTTCGACATATTCGGCTCTTCGACCCTTAGACATTCGGCCCTTCGACATTCGGCCCTTTGAAATTCGGCCCTTCGTACCCATTCCAAATTTTGTAATCAAATTTTCAACCACTTGCGATAGTCCAATTGAGCTGAAATTTTGCATGCAGGCTTAACTCCGATGACAATACAAGATTCAACATTTTTGAACTTTAAATTTTTTATTTAAGAAACTAAAAAAAAAAAAATAAACTAAGATAAAAATAAGAAAAAAAAATTCCATTCATAAAATATTTTTTAAATGACAGTATCTCTTCTTATAATTAATATTATTTTGTATAATCACAAAACACCAACAGTTTTCACTTACTTAAAAATAAAAAAACCAAACTTTTTATTTTTGAATTTATTTACTTTTATTTATTTAAAATTACAACTAGTTTCGATCTTGTAAAGATCATCTACAGGTAATTTTTTGCAATTAAAAAACTAAAGTAAAAACAACTCTTATATATGCAAAAAATTTTTGTTTACAGGCAAAAAAAATAAAAATAAAAAGGACTTATATATAAAAATAATAAAAAAAATAAAAAAAAAATAAAAACTGAGGCGGACAAACCCACAAATTTAATTAAAAATAAGGGGTGTTACGCTTGTTATGGTTAATTTTTAAAAGTTATTTTAAATAAGGGGGAATTAATTTTTGCATTATCTGTGTTCATGAGATTTGTGGTGTTGGCGATGTGGTATGACTCGTATGCGTCTAATTTCCATTTTTGATGTACTGTTTTTATTATTTTTGAAATAGTGTTGTCTATTTTGTGGTTATGGTGGAACATATGATATGCAACACTAGATTTATTCCAGTTGGCTATTTCATGTTCTTTAAGCCTGCTGCTGAAATCTCTCGAAGTCTGGCCGATGTAGGTGTCTTGGCAATTAGAACATTTAATTTGGTAAATTCCAGACCGTAAATCTTGTGTTACCTTATCTTTAAAGTTGTTTAAATCCTTTTTGATGGTTGTTGCTGGACGGGTGACAAGTTCTATGTTGTGTTTGTGGAAGACGCGCTGAAGTTTATTGGTGATATCCGGAAAGTATGGAACGCTGACTCTAGTAGTATTCACCGTTTCCATGGCTGGTTGTAATGTGGTGAGTGATGATTTGATGTGCTTGGCTTTGTGCTTGTTGATAATGTTATCAGCAAATTGAGTAGAGTACCCATTGGCTACGGCCGCCTTCTGAATAAATGTAACCTCCTCATAGTCCTCTGTGCTTTTACCATAGAATAACTACTATAGAAGCATATTTTGTATGAGGGAAATATACCCAAATAAAATAATTTCAAATATTTTAAGTTCGGTTTTTGTGATTTTATGAGACGAGGATAATTTCTATATGCCTCTCCTTCTATCATTCATGTTTTAAATAAACAGAACGAAATGTTTTTAAAATAAATGAAATATTTACGAAATACAAATACTGGAAACCACACCCCTAACCAAAACCAACAAAAATGTTTATACATTTTTACAAGCATTTTTGTTGGTTTTGTCCTAATAATTTTTATCATTTCACCTATATGTATTTTGGTTTTGTATAAGTAAAACAAAAAATAAAAAACAAAATAAAGAGTCGATTCAGCGTGTGTATTTTTTAACCCTTTTGTTAACACGACACATCCTAAATTTGATTTTTTTTAAAACTAGAATGAAGTTTTTTTTTATAATAAATTAAAACGACATTTAAATTATGATATCATATTTATATTATTCGAATTTAGCTACCTCCTTTTATGGAAAACTCGTGATAAAATTGTTCCACTTCCCGATTTGTAAGCGTTGACGAGAAGTAGTTTTATAATCGTGCCAAACAAAGGTTAAATAAGCGAAATGAAACATACACACTGACATAACACTTGTAAATATGCATATAACTTAATTTCGATTTGCATCTTTCGTCCTTTTTTCTTTTATCCGAATCTGTTTGTTTGGGAAACGTAAGAAATAAATGATCGTAATAAAGTTAGGTTGATAATACAATGCCATGTAGTGGGATTGGTTGATAATACACGTGCACATAAAAATGTAGATGAAAAATTATACTAATGTATTTTATTTTGTGTCACAGAACCGTCATTCACCTTTTGTGTTTTGTTTATTTTACTGCTTATGTTTTTGTTTCCTTTTTTCTCTCCATCTGATGGAATTTAAATTACGTTTGCGATTTCGAATGCAATAATTATAATTTTTAGATTGGAGGAAAAATCAAATTGATAAACAAATTTGTTAAATAAAAAAAAAGTAATAATTAGGGCAACCAAAAATATGCAATAACATATTTGTTTCGAGAGCACGAATTTTGAAAAAAAGTAAACTGCAATGAATGTAGTCAAAAATTATTAAAACAAAATGACAACATAACATCAACGAGTGAAACATTTATAACAGAAAAAAAATTTAATAAATCGTCAAACTTTGGGTCACTTAAAGCACCGCAGACGGAGTATGGTGAAGTAGCATATGTTTTAGCAGCTGTATTTGAGCAAATGTTTAGAAAAAACTGTCATTTGCCAAATATCGTAGCAAACATTTCGGAAAAATGTATGAGTATTGTGGCTCGGGATTTTCCAGGATTTTTGCCTTTAAAAGATGAAGGGCCTTGTTATGACCATTTTAAAATTTTAATACACTTTTTTTATTCTTGTGTTGATCAGAAAAAATTCAAAATGGTCTTTAGTAAAAGGTGAATTTCAAAAATTAAAAAATAAACCTAGGCACCAAGCATCTACCCAAACTTCCAAAAAGCTTAGAATTTTAACTGTATAACTAACAATAAAATTTTAACTTTTGTTAAAAGAAAACATGTTTAGTTTTATTTGTTATTACTTTCGAAATGAGTGTTGGATTTCTTTTGTAGAACATCACATTAGATAGAAACTATCGTGGTAAAATAATTTTTCTTACAAAGTAATCCTAATATTTCAGTGAAACCGATTTTTTATAATCTTTTTATTACCACGTTAACAGCTAACTTGCCAGCGCAATTTTAAACTAAGTTGCACATTACATAATTGGCATTGACTGGGTTAACACAATCCATACAAAAAATATTAAAACGGAAAAAAATGTTGCCCTCCAATACGGATAAAATCTAAAAAAAACAAAAAAGCAGAAGAAATTCATATGTATATACGAGTACGGTTTTTATTCGGTAGTTTTTTAGTTGTTATTTTAGCCGCCTCGATTTTTTTATTTCTTTTTGTTTCGTAATGGTACGAGTAATTAAGATAATTTGGTGTCATCATTGATTGTATTTTTTGGCAGAGAACGAATTTAAATACTATACAGAATGTATTAATAATCCTTATATTCAAAAATGGACGAATATTCGTATAACGAAATTGAAAAAACACAAAATACAAAAAATTTTATATTATGAATTCACTGTGAACAGAGATAGACTAAAACCTATTCGCAACGTGGCGAATTTTGAATTTCACTATACTAAATGTTCTTATTTGAGCTTCGCGTTTTTATTATTTTTAAATACAGTATTTCGTTTTTTCTATTCTTCTATTTCGATTTGCATTATACATCTATTATGAACAAAGAACAAAATTTAAATACTTTACAAAACGAATTAACAATCCACATATTCAAAAATTTTTGTATTATGATTTTACTTATTCGCAACGTGATGAATTTGGAATATTTAGATTCATGAATTTCATTATTTGACTTGCCTATTCCTTAACCGATTACCATGAAATTCATCATACTCGGCCATATTTAAAGTTCTGGCAGTAAAGACAAATTAATATGTATTGTACATTAGATGGTTTTGGGAGCGAAGATAAATGAACAGAGTCATTTAACTATCACCATGGCCATTTAACCCACCTTACCCCAAAATATGTACTTACGCACGTAAATATTATAAAAATATAACCCAGTTGTACTTTGCGTGAGCAATCGAGAAATTTTGTTTGAGATGGCACGTTAAAACATGAAACAGAAGTATAAAGCAAAAAAAAAAGAAATCTTCGGCTTTCTTTAATTTGTTTTTCATGTAGTAAATTACAATGTTCGCATTTTTTCCGTGCTATTTTTACGAAATAAGGTATAAAGTGATGATCACGGTGAGGTATAAGAGAGCATCACCGTGATTGATTATTGATCGCTCTTGGAGCGCTCAGTCGTACAACAGGGAAATGACTAAGATAACGATGGAGTTCGTACTTTTATTTTAGCTTCACTGCATTCTTCGTACGTTTATTATACTGAATATTCGATCTTTGAAATACAGTGCTTAGGATTTTGAAATTCATGAATCGAAAAATTCCAAACTCATCACGTTGCGAATAAGTAAAATCATAATATAAAATTTTTTGAATATGTGGATTGTTAATTCATTCTGTAAAGTATTTAAATTTTGGTCTTCGTTCATAATACATGTATAATGCAAAACGAAACACAAAAATAGAAAAAACGAAATACTGTATTTAAAAAAAATGAAAACGCGAAGCTCAAATAAGAACTTCAGTATAATGAAATTCAAAAAATATTCCCGAGTATTTGTAATGTTTTTATGAAAAGTAGAATACAATACGTGAAGTTTTAAAAAAGAAAAAAACGAAAATACATTCACGAAGTTGCAACGGAATGTATATTTTTGATCTGTTTTTTGGTTTGGTTTTAATATATGTATCTAACCAATACCACAGATAACTATACCAGATGTCGATCTTGTATGGCCCAAATTTACATAAGTTAATTCAAGCAATGAAAATTACTCCAAATAAAATCTACCAAAACGAGAAATAGACCGATATATAAATTCATATTTTCATCCTTTTCTTTTATTTTATAAAAACTAAAAACCAAAAACCAAAACAAAGTTGTAAATTCTTGGTGTTTTGCCGAATTCACAAATCTGCTTATTTCTTTTGAACACATTCATATACAAAAATCATGAAAATATGAATGAAATTAATTCAAGAAAACATACAAACCTCACAAATACATACGTAATAATGTATAACTCCTTTGTATTTTTTATTTTTATTGTATTGTTGGATTTTTGGTTTTTGTCTATACAAAAATTATGGATAATAAAATAAAAAAAAAAATAAAAAACAAGTCCAATGCAATATAACTTTTATGCAAAATAAGGAACTTTTAAAAATATGATTGATTACAGGCGATTGATGAAAGATAATTGTGAAATTTATAATTGATTTAGATGGATAATTTTATTAGTAATGTAAGTTAATTACCTTTATAGTCGGGTTTAATGGAATAATTAAGTTCGTTGCTGGTATACACAGCACCAACCCATCTAGATCAATATTTTGCGCTAATAAAATTTCACACAAAGCACATATTACTAAGTAATAAAATATGTAAAACATAAATGTAGGTTCGATTCGACAAGTAAAAGTGTTGGCAAAATAATATGTGCTTTACTTCTTTGCAATTTATTATTTTATTATTTCTCTAACTTAGTTTTGTTTTGCAAGAGAATTTGAATCTCTTTAAAACGATGTATCTATAATGATTTGAGAAACGGTTACAACCCCCGCAAAATTTATTAGAATTTACCGTCAATATGTGTCTTTTCGAATACAAAATTAACGTATTTTGTGATAAATGTAAGTCGAATGATTGTGACATAATCAGCCTGGGGCGAGATGTTGTAATTGCAAATTTTCGAAATTCGAACAGAAAGTCGAAAATTGGTATGTTGTAAAATTTTCGAATCGCGATAATGATATCACTCAGTTTATTTAAAGTGATACGAGCGATTACCCAAAATATAAGATAAATAAATATAAATAAAAAAGTAAATAAATTTAAAATATAATTGGGAAAAATGTCTGCGTAAGTAATGAAAAAATAATAAATTTATTTATATTAAATAAAAATTAAATTTTAATAATATTTTTGTTTTGTACAGACATAACCTAAAATTTTTTTCTGTTGATATATTTTTAAGGCAAAAAAAATTCACCACATCGAGGCAGTTTAAAATAATGGTTGATTATATGGAAAATCACACAGACGTGGTGACTGGATGCCTCTCCAGCATAACGACCAAAGTTTCGCTGAGTGATAATTGGTCGGAATTGTCAACTTTGCTAAATAGCGAGGGCCCTCCGACACGAGATGCCGAATCGTGGAAAAAAGTATGTATATACTTATATTATAGATATTTTTAGGCGTGAAAATTAAACGTTTGTTTATTATCTCATTAGGTCTGGGCAGATTATAAAAATAAAATTAAAAAAAAAATGAGGAGAATCCAAATGGATATACACGGGACTGGTGGTGGAAAACGTACCGTTTTCCTCTCGGCTTTAGAGGACCGGGTCGTGCAGCTTACTAGCATGACGGAATCTGTCGTTGGATTACCTGGCATTGACGCCGGTCATGAGCCTGAAGAACAGCTTACAATTGAGCGGGAGACGCTACATGAACTAGAAGAACCGGTACAAGAAACGGTACAAAGGACGGTACCAACTGTGACAACACCACAAATAACAACAATAAACAGACGACAACGGCGTCGTGTCACTGCAAGTAGCAGGTTATTTGAGGAACTCAGGGTTCAAGGGAGAAATAATGAAGCACAAGCCAAGAAACAAGTGGAGTTCCAGACTGAGATGGTCAATTTAATAAAAGAAAGTAATGTTATAAATAATACACGACTGATGGTTGAGGAAAGGCGATTAGCAGTAGAGGAGAGGCGATTAGGTTTGGAGGAAGAAAGTATTAAACTGAAATCGAGAAATAAAAAATAAATATATGTATATTCTTTTAATAAATGAGTTTTTCACACAAAACATAAAACATTTTTAAATGGTGTTTTCAATCAAAAGCAATTTAACAGGTCGTTACGCATTGCCTCTGCACTTTCACTTTGTCCTAAGTCGTCATATTCAAAATCTGACTCGTTTACAAGAGCATTTTCTTCCGAAGGCCTTGGTAAATTGATCATTTCCAGCTTATTGATTAAGCATATGTTATATAGCGCCGCACAGACATTAACAATTTTAATAACTTTCACAGGTTCATACCTGAGTACCCTTTCTCCTAAGAGACAGCGAAAAGTGTTCTTCATTACACCTATACACCTTTCTATGGGGTTTCGGGCTTTTGCATGCAATGAATTGTATTGAGTTTGTCTCTCGTTAGGATTGCGATATGGGGTCATCAAATATTGTTCTAATGGGTACCCTGAATCGCCAAGCAACCATGTGTTACGTTCTCCATTTTCAAAAGCAGCTTGTAGTTTTCGGCGATCTTTTGAAACCTGCCATATTGCCGAATCGTGGGTTGATCCCGGAAATCGAGCGCAAACCGAGAGGATTAACAGGTCATAGTTACATATCTAAAAAAAAGGTGGTTTGGCGTCTATTGGAGGGGGGATCAAAGTTGAGTAGATTAATCTACCAGCTCCGTAACTTTCCAGTAGGGTGCGCATCACGTGGGCTGTTCTGGTCTTGTCATTAGGCAGCTACGTGATGGGTACAATTGTGTAAGGGGTAACCTGTTCACAATTCGCAAGTGTACGTACTGCCTCCTCGTGGCAACCACTGGTAACTAAGGCCACTTGGCACATTTTAGGCCATTTGGCACAGGCTAAAGTACAGCGCTAAAGGAGAAAACCTTGACAAAAAACCCTAATCTAAGGTGGAACAGCATATGCCGAAAGATGAATGGCTGATAGGTTAATCAGCCCAAAATATGCGGACTCTGGATACCAGGCACCCCCCAGTTTTATTTAGCCTTCCTGTAGTATAGCTGGGTGACCTACAGGTGATTTGCAATTCCCAGCAACTCGTAAGAGTAAAATCAAACGGAATACGGGGCAGGAGTAGGAATATACGGGAGTGGGACAAC
The DNA here is from genome assembly GCA_958295665.1 of Tipula vernalis. Classification (NCBI taxonomy): domain Eukaryota; kingdom Metazoa; phylum Arthropoda; class Insecta; order Diptera; family Tipulidae; genus Tipula; species Tipula vernalis. The sequence continues at coordinate 241,599,275 of OY282560.1, read as the reverse complement.
CCTCTCGAGGTCCTTGAGCTCCAATGCTACCGTCTTTCTAGCGGAACTACATGCTGTAGTAAACATCTAGGAGGGAGAGCAATAAGCCCAGATAGTATGTATCACGTACCGGGAGGCAATATTGTCAGGTTCATTAAGAACCTGAATATTGACTGGACGGATAATTAAGCAGGGGCCAGCACAATAGATCTTTTAGGTCGCAGTGCGAAGTGGCTGATCGCCCGCATGGCCCCCCCAATTAATAATAATACATATCTAAAAAATAACAACCAATCAATAAAACATGCTAGTACGTAATCAAAATAATTAACAATATTACCAATTGCACATTCATCGAATGGTTTCCCCGTCGATCCACAAAAATGTGTTCTTTTTCACGTGGTGCGATAATATCCACGTGTGTGCAATCAATGCAGCCAATTACACCGGGATGGCTGGTCTTCTCAAAAAACCTCTGTTTGTAGGTGTATTTTGCCCGTTCGTCTGGGAATTTTATATATTTTGCGCAGATCGTTTCTTCTAATGCTTGTGTGATCTCAGCTACGGATCTGGAAACAACTGATTGGTCCATGCTGTGTAACGATACATCACCAATAGTACGCTGGTATGACCAAGGCTGGGCAAATTACATTACACTGAGTAATTAAAATACTTTTCCGAGTTACAGCAAACTCAGTAATTAAAATACAAATTACAATTACTTTCGAGTGGAGTAATTAAAATACAAGTTACAATTACTTTGAATTGTCATTTGTAATTAAAATACAAATTACAATTACTTTACATTTGTAAATTGATAAATTTGATTTGACAAAATACATTTAGTGAAAAAACGTATCATTAGAAAAAGATTATTATAGATTATTATATATCTCTTGGTGTTTGTAGATTTTTAATTTGTTTGTTGATGTTTAAATTTTTCCTTATGATTCTGTATTTCTCTAATTCTGGGCAATCTTTGAAGTTTGCTGGATGTAGCCCATTGCAATTTGCACATTTGGGATCAGATGATGTACATTTGTCAGTTGTATGGTCATCACCACATTTCATGCATTTAAGTTTTTTATAACAATGGCTGGTTCCATGTCCATACATCTGGCATCTACGGCACTGTGTTGGTTTGTTTATGCAATTCCGGAGTGGCTTAATTGAAATTATTACGTTATTCAGATTTTTAATGCTGTAGATTTTTTGTTTGGTTACATTTTCATTTTTAAATTTTAGTATATGATATTTAATTTTCTTTTTATCATTACTATAATGAATTGGGGTAACTTGCATTATATCATTTTTATTTATTCCAACATCTGATAGACCGGATTGTATTTCATCTGCGGTCATTGCATCTGGTATACCAAAGGCTATGACCTTAATCGGTTTGTTTTGCAATGATTCGAACGTAAAATATTCAACACTATCATCACTAAGTGCTTTTATTGCTTTTTGCTTTTCTTCATCGGATACAAAAAATAATTTTATACCCACACTTATTATTTTAACGTTATATTTTATTTTACTTTTGTCCAACAGTTCTCGCACCATGGAATATGTAAGGTTTTGGACTATTATTAGAGTGATATCCGCTCGAATTGGTTTTGTTTTGGTGTTTTGAGTTACGGTAGTATCTGTTAATTCATTAATTCCTTCAAAACTGTTGGTAATTTCAATGTCATCTGGATATGTTATTGGCTCGTCGTCATCCATTACGGTGTTGTTTGTATTAATATTGGTCGGATTAGTTCCGTTATTTTTATTTCGATAATTTCTTAGCTTTCGCATGTTACTTGCTTTTTCTAGCTTTAAAACAGCTAGTTGTGTGTTGATTGAAGTTCTTTTTCTTTTAATTGCGGCGGAAAAAACTTTATCATTATCACTAACAGGCACATTATTTGTTTTAGGCACGTTTATTATTATTCACTTGTATGATGGCTATGATTTCACAGCAATACAGAAAAAAAAAAAAAAATAAACAATACACTATTGTTTTGTTAACTTTGTCACTTTTATTTTATTTTTATTTATGTAAAAATACGTCTGTATCTACTGACTGATGCACTCGTACTGATCACAACTAAAATCTCCAAACGAAACAGAAATTATTTTTCCTTGCATATTTTAGCCATACAAAATCTTTCTCTATTTAAAGTCCTTCCTCAATGCTTTTACTCTTCTTTTTAAAAATAGAAAATAAAATATATTTAAAAACCACGCTTATATTTAAAGGCTCTAAAAAGTAGATAATAAAACGAAAATACAATTTTTCTTCCTTAGGCTGGAAACACACCGAATTAGTCAAAACGTTTTTGCTTCTTGTAGGCAAGACGATTTCTCTAAACATAGTGCACATACAATTTTATTATTATTTACTGGAGGGCCATGTGGGCGATAAGCCACCTCGCACCGCGACCTAAAAGATCTATTTGTGCACATACAATCAAACAAATTGTTTTTAGTCAAATTGTCTTGTGTTGCTTTATAGGTTGGTGTGAATTGATTTCATAGAATACAAATTGTCGTCGGAGTTGATTTTGTATTATGTGCATATTATTTTATAATTAAATATGACAAACAAACCTAAAGATTCGGCAGTAGGTACATTGTAGGTATATACATATATATTGTAAGTAGGTATATTGTTGTAGGTATATTGTATTTTAATACAATTTTGTTTGTACCACAAAAATCCTTATTAGTTTGATTTATAAAACCGCGACCACGAAACGACTTCAAACACTTTGTTTTTTTAATGGGGCATGCTTGTAGTTAAAATGTTTGCCGCTCTTGTTTAAGACAGTATCATATGTCAAGGATAGAATGGCAATTGTCATTTAAGTTTTGTACAGAAATGTATGGCGAAATAAATAACATGAAACTATTTTTATATTTTAAAATATATTTAAGCGATTTCATTAATAACAGAAATTGTAAACATGGAATCCTTAGGGCGTTTAGTTGTTTTAAATAGATAAACAAATGTTTCTTTTTAATAAAATCGATTTAAATTTGTGATTTGTGTTAACCTTAAAAATGTTACGTGAGCTAAGCCACCGAAATAAATATTTAAAAATATTGAATCAATCTGGTTTTATATAAGTTGACACTACTTTTACGTATTTTAAAAGATGGTTTCATGTTGCGTTTTGCCATCGCATATCGTTTCCTTCTTAATTTATCAATTATGTTAATGTTATTTGTAAATTAATTTTAGTATTTAGGTTTTACAACAAAATGTCAACTCAAGATTTAACAAAAAATAAAAGTTATTAGGTGCAAAAACTGCAGTATTAGGTGCAAAAACAGACGTGGAACCATTTTGATGGTATTTTTCCCAGTCTTAATTTAATAATCCGTTTTCTTTTTAATGATGGTTGGCTAGGAAACCGATGAAATTTTAAAGAATCATTTCTTGTAAATTTATTATTGCAGTTTGACACACAGCAAGTTGTCACCATTTCGGTTGGTATAAATATTAACTATTAAAATAATCACACAAAAGTTTGACAAAGTTGTATTTTTTTTTGTTTATCTTAAAAACCAAAATTCGTCTTTTTTATTTCGCCCTTGTGCTCGTATTCACTTTACTTTTTACTATTTTAAAATGGACATAATTTACTAGACTATTTTATTTTACTATACGTTTCAGTATAATTCTCTTATGTCAAATTTCATTCTATCCTTGACCTATGGTATTGCTATCTGGTAGATGAAAATAGAAATAATTGCATTTTGCATGCCCCATTCAATCAGTTTTGTCTTGTGTTGCTTTGATTTATGTCAGTGTGAATTAACACATTGAACACACAAGAAAAAAACGTTTTGTCTAATTCGGTGTGTTTCCAGCCTTACTCCTATCAAGGTATATTTATAACAAGTAGAAATAGAAATTTAAAATTAATGTGACTAAAAATATAAGCGTGGGCACTCCTTCTGAATGTATATACTATCTCTCAATATATCATTTTTACGTTAATACTGAAATGCTCCAGCAAAAAATCTATTCTTAGGATACATCAGAATAGACTGTTCCATTAGTGTTACTAAAAGACTTTACTAAGAGTTTACGTCATGTGTCTAGTAGTCTTAAATTACTAATGCCGTAAAGGAGCGCCCCACGCTTATATTTTTAGTCATCAATTTTAAATTTCTACTTGTTATAAATATACCTTGATAGGAGTAAGGAAGAAAAATTTTATTTTCTACTTTTCAAAGCCTTTTATTATCTACTTTTTAGAGCTTTAAATATAAGCGTGGTTTTTTAAAAAGTTTTTTTTAAATATATTTTATTTGATAGGTAATTTATCAGTGATTTGCCCGACACGGTCATCAGGATTTCTTCGTTAATTTTGTGGGTACAAATTTACAAAATGTTTGTCGGGGCTGTTTTCGAAACCGATACTTATTTCATACTTATTTACTTATTCGACGCCATCTTAAATAAGTAAGTAAAATCATTCGAATTGATTTCACTTATTTATTTTGACAGCAACAACAAAAATTTGTTTGTCGAAAATCCATTTTTTCCATTTCCATTTTTTTGAGTTAAGGACACTGCTATTTGCAACATAATACGTTTATCACACTAACGCTTGATAAAACAATGAGAGTATTGAATTTTGATGACCTCTAAATAATTAATTATTTGAAAGAATTCATTTTTTACTCCGGTGTTCGTCAAAAGCAAATTTTAAATTTTTCGGTATCACGCTACCTTAGAAAAATATTCATAGGGAAAATGACAAGCAATTTAGATTTTTTTGTGAGAAAGGGATAGAAAATAAGTCACCTCGATAGGATACTTATTTGAATAAGTTAGGTTCCACAAATAAGTATTCGTTTCGAAAACAGCCTAAGAAGGAACATCGTTTATGCATCTTGGTGACCTCCATATAGGGACCTGAAAGTGAACCTCATTTTGAATGAAACTCAAGAAAAACCGCGGACACCTGAAGAAAGGCTCTAGCAACATGTGAACATTGAGGCAACTTAGCTGCTAAATAAAACGAATTTAGCCCGCATATTTAAAGAACCAAACCTTTGGAGCTGGGGTAATTGTTATAGTAAACAGTATTTGAGCTGATCTAAAATCCACTAAAAAGATGTGGTTTACTTAAATTTATCAGACACTATGGAACGTTAATGGGCAGAATTAATTGTTTATTAGTCCAGGAGACCGGCTTGTAATTACATAAAATTTATTTAAAATTAAAAAAAAAAAAATTGACAATGGCACATTTATCTTACACAAATGCAATTTTAAGCTATTTTAAATTTATTTTAAACAAAAAAGTATTTCAAACAATACACAGAAATGTTTTAATCGATTAAGGCACACAGCATAAGCTTTGAATTTTGAGTCTTCTGTTTTTTAATTTACACTAAGTTAATTTTTGTCTTGCAAAAATAAATTACAAAATAAATAAGATGATTTATTAAAACAATGAAAAAACGCTATATGTACATTATTATGTACCACCATATCTTGGACAGCATAGTTAGTATGCCCAACCAAGAAAGAAATAAAATATGTACGAATAGCTATATCCAGTTTAAAGGGATTTTTAGATTCAAATAATTTAACAAAAAAAAAAAAAAATATAATAACAAAATTTATTCCAATAATAAAAATTAAATTAAAGATTTAACTCCTTTTTTATGTACCAACATTTATGGTGGAATTTTGGCCATCTTTTATTCATCGTATTTAAGTTTTTATTTTTCATAGCTATTTGCTGTTCCGGGAGGAAGAATGGGATTTCATTTGCCATATTTTTCATTAAATTTACAATTACCACTCAATGTTTATAACACGGTCATTGCTGTTACATACAAATTCTAAATCATTTTCTTTGCTTAGCAAAAGTAATATAATTTTTGGTTTAATGCCTATTAAGGGGGAGAGACAAAATCCAGAGACTGAAAATCCCGAGGGTACAAAATGCCGAGGATTTCAAAAAATCCTGAGAGTACAAAATCCCCAGGGAACAAAATCCTGAGGGTACAAAATCTGCTGAGTATAAGCCTATGAAAATTCCAAAATCTAGTTGTTGCACAATTGGTGCAATTTTCCCTTCACACAAAAATCGAACATCGAAAATAGTGATGGTATCCTCGGGTTTTTGTACCGTCGGGATTTTGTCACTCGGGATTATGTTCCGCGGGATTCAGTCAAAAAGTTTGTCCATCTCCAGAAGATCTTCACAATCAATAAATAAAAAAGCAAACACCATTATATGTTCTCTCAGCCTTTTAGAACAATTTGATATTTACATTTTATTTGCCGTATAATGATGGCCGCAACTGTTGGCGTACTTTATGTTTTTAAGATCGCATTGATAAATATCCACGTACAATCAGTTACGAAAATTTGTGGTTATCCTATTTTTGAGGTATGCTTATTAATCTCACTTACAATATATTCAAAGAATACGTTTATCGACGGTTGATCGTGTGATCGAGCACTTATCAATTCTGTAATAGGTATAATAATACCATTTATTTTTACAATACAGGCATAGTAATAGATTCTGCTGTAATTATGATTGGGACAACATTTGGGGTTCCTTACTAAACTACCTGTAGCGTCTATATGAATGATATTGACCGAATTAACTATTCTCAAAGTTAGTTTTCTCATTAGAATTACGTACAATGGGTTACTTGCTACATATACATATATAGGGATCTTCGTTTTTATTGTGACTTACTCGGTGGATTAGATCGATCACTTCGCAACCTTGAACTGAATCTCCCAATAGGTTCCTTTCCGATCGAGCTTTACGTAAATTCGTCGGTAAAACAATACTCTGTGTATTTCCATTTTTCAATAAATTGACATCGATCTCTTTCAGTTGTTTCAAACTACATAAATAAGCATGACAATTTTCAAGATTATCTTGAGCAAATTTTCTCTTTTGTCTCGTAATTGTACGTATTTTTTTATTTCACCGTGATCGCGAAGGTCTTCTCTTTTCGTAAACATATGCATAGTTTGAAAAGCATCAACTGTGAATTTAAATTTTTGATCATGGTTTTCGTATAAGCATTTCGCATATTGTGTCACTATTTGTTGTTTACGAAGAAAATTGTTGGTTTGGAAATTGGAACTGCAACATGGACGAATATTTTGTCGCAGTTAAAGCATCCTTTATAGTAGTTCTTAGATCTTCATTATCCCAAGGGTTGATGAAATTGAAAGAGATTTTCAACAATGGTTCAACACAGTTTGGTAACTTGGAATCATCATTTGAATTTATTAAAACGAATAAATTCAAAGAGATTTTGGAAATGGTTCGACACAGTTTGGTAACTTGGAATCATCATTTGAATTTATTAAAACGAATAAATTGAAAGAAGTTTTCAACAATGGTTCGACACAATTTACTAACTTGGAATCATCATTTGAATTTATTAAAACGAATAAATTCAAAAAGATTTTGGAAATGGTTCGACATAATTTGGTAACTTGGAATCATTATTTTAATTTATTAAAACGAATAAATTCAAAGTGGTATTATGTAATAGATGTCGATCGATAACGTAGGGGGTTTTCTATAAAAAAGTATTAAATTAGTATGACAATCATAGTTTAATTAGGTTTTATTAAATTTCCAACAAAATGGACATTGTGCATATATGGACATTTATCTAACAATATTTACATTTATTGTCCTGTATAATATCCAATCTTATCTCAGAACATATGACGTGAGTTTTTCTATTGCATTTTGTACAATTGTTGTATTCTTTTGTTATGTCAACAGTTGTAAAACAGATAATACAATTGAAAGGCTCTTTATTTGATCTCTCCATTATAATTTTCTTCAAATTTATCCGATAAGCTGACAAAGCTTTCTTGTATTCTTCCATTTTCTTAGAGTGAATTTCATTGATGACGTTATTGTTGGATAGGTTATCTACTGCATAACAAATCAAGGGCCCACAATTTACACTGTCCTGTTGCAATGGCAGCTTATAGTTCACCCGGGGTTGAAATGAAGATTTGGCGTTGCCCCAAAATTCTTCCATTTTATTATAAAACGAAACAACTTTTTTACATAGTTTATGATTAATCACCCCTGGATTAACTGGATCATACGTTATGACGGAGTGATTAATTGTGTCGATTATAATAACTATCCAATGGTTACCATTTACCAAATATGGAACATAAATTTTATGCTTTGCTTTGCAAATTTTTAGCACTGACTGGTCTCTAAAAGAGGAAGCTTTTAAATTAAAAATTGCAATATTTTGATACATATCTAAAAATACATCATTCGTACCAATTAATAATGCATTACAGTAAACAAATAAAGCGTTTGCAGTTAAATATTGATTAGCGTTTAACGAACAATAACAAACATTTGTTAATGTTACTAAACTAAATCTAAAAATTTCGAAATAGTCACGTTTCTCGGTCATTTTGTTAAAATATTCAGAACTAGTCATGTCGCAAAATTCTAATTTATTTCGCTTTACTAGTTTGGTTAAAACTCTTCTACCAGAATATTTCGATTTATTTCGATATTTCTTTCTTCCCCACCGTTCCTGAGCATTTAGGTCATTTGGACTTTCTTCTTCCGCCATGTGGCGTTTGGGCGTTGATTCTGGTGTTACTATAGTATTATGTCTAGTGCTTGGTGTTCTTTTGCGTGCTACCATATGATCCGGCAATTCTATGTTATTTCGAACTAGTTCATTAGAATTTTTAAGTTCTTCAATTAAACGGCCAAGTTTTAAATTTGGTTTTTTAATTATATTATTTTTTATAAGGTTGAACCAATTTTCAACGGATGCGTTCACCGGTCTATTTTTAGTTTCAAAATATTTAAAGAAAATTGTTGCCCATAGAGGTAAATACGAAAAATATCTTTTTATACAGAATACCAAAAAATCCTTACAAAAGTATGGATTTTTCTCCAAATCGGTCGTCACTTTTTCAATTTCGTCGATTTTTTCTACTATGGTTAAATAAATCTGGTGAAATCTGATGTAATAAGGAGAGTCACGTTCATTATATTCTGCTTGTTCCTCGTTCTCATCTTTTGAATTTTCATGACTCAAATTAATATTAATCCTCTCGGAAATTGGAGTCGAAAGTTGTGATTCCATATATTTTACAAATTGTTCGTAAGCCTCAACGAATAATTGGTTTTTGTGATACGAGCAACATAATATGCAAAAAATTTTAAATAGCTTGTCAATTTCATCCAAACTACTACAATCTAAAATTTAAAAAAAAAATCATTATAAACTCCCTTAGAATATTGGAACAGTTAGGAATCTTCGAATTGATTTGCCGAATTATAATTGCTGAAAAATGGGAACAACAAATAAAAATTTTTTTTTTTTTTTTTTTTTTTTAAAAAACATGTTTATTGATATGGCTACTACAATCTTAAACATTATTAATTCATTAGTAAGGTTGACATTAGTACTTATGAGATAAGCATAAACTTGTGTGGGTCTGCTGGACCAGTATCCAGTTCCCTTAAGATATAATATTCATACGGTTAGCTCATGTGGTTTGATTCGTTTGAGCCGCCTTATTTCGTTTGTACTGTCCAGTAGTTGTACGGCCTCAACGTTGGTGTGGTTAAGAAGCCTCTTCTCATGTTTAATGGCACATTCACGGATGACGTCGTCTATCAATTGTATTTTTAGATCATTGTGTATTTCTCTGTTAGTCACAAATCGGTAAGCGTTGGTGACCATTCGAAGAAATTTATTTTGGCTACGTTGTATAATGTCTCTATTGGATTTATGAGTACAACCCCATAGCTGCGCACCATACATCCATATTGGTTTGAAGATAGTCTGGTAGACTAGTCTTTTGCAATACAGGTTCATTTTGGAATGATGCCCAATTAACCAGTACATTTGACGTGGTTTTAATCGTATCTGTTCAGCTTTTTGTCTCACATGATGTTTCCAGTTGAGCCTTGAATCTAAATGCAGACCAAGGTATTTAGCCGATTCAGCCTGCGGCACTTGCACCCCATTGAGGTATATGTGTAGACTCTTATTTTTGTGTCGGAGCGTAAATGTCACATGGGTTGATTTGAGCTCATTAAGCACTATTTTCCAGTCAATTGTCCATTTAGTAACGTCGTTCATTGCTCGTTGAAGATTTTCCACTGCCCTTGGTTGTGATTCGTCTACTGACATAATTACAGTGTCGTCAGCGAACGTGCCGATGAACGTTTTATTCGTTGTAGGTATGTCCGCAGTTTAGATAAGGTAGAGGAGGGGTCCCAATACGCTTCCCTGCGGAACTCCCGCTAGAGTAGGATAAAAGTCAGAACATGTTTCTTCATGGATGACTCTGAATTGGCGATCAGAGAGGTATGATTCAAGCAGCTGGCAATAGTTTTGTGGTAGCATTTTGCTCATCTTGAATGTCAATCCCTCGTGCCAAACCCTATCAAAGGCCTGAGATACATCCAGAAATACGGCGGGGCAATATTTCTTTTCTTCTAACGCTTGCTCTATTACCGTAGTTATTCGATGGACTTGATCTATTGTGGAGTGGTTATTCCTGAATCCAAATTGAAAATCAGGAACGTTTACCATTGGCTTTAGACGTTTTAGTAGTAGTTTTTCAAACAGCTTTGATAAGGTCGGAAGCAGTGAAATTGGTCTGTATGATGTTACTTCTTCATCTGGTTTACCTGGTTTCTTCAACATAATTATTTGAGCCGTTTTGAAGCATTTGGGTATATACTTCAATCTCATACAGGCATTAAATAAATATGTGATCATGATGATTGCTTTGCATGGAAGTTCCTTGAATAGACCCGGTGATATTTCATCAATTCCTGGTGCCTTTTTTTGAATAAGATTTTTGTCGATTTCTTCAGCAATTTCCATTGGCGTGACCCTTTTAAAATCCTGATTTGGTTGATAGACAGGTGTTACGTCAATGTTGGATTGAATGTCATGGGGTTGAAACACTGTTGCTAGGTGTTGAGCAAAGAGTTCCGCTTTTTCTTTGTCATGTCGAACCCAATTGCCTTGAGCATTTCTTATAGGTGGTACTCGAACTACAGGTCGTTTAAATTTTCTGGTTGCTTTCCATAACGAGTAGTCCTTATCCATTTCTGGACCTAGCCCGCTTAAGTAGTTGTCGAAGCAATCCTGTTTGAAGCTTTTGATTAGCCTATTGACTTTGTTACTTATTCGATTGAAGGTGGTTTTGTCAGCGGGATTTCTGGTGAGATGCCATATTCTCCTTGCCTTTCTCCTTTCCTTGATTTGTTCCCTGATTTCAGCCGGGTATTTGACTTCAATCTCCGCTTTGTCCTTTAATTCTGGAGTAGCTAGACTATCGGCCATACGAGTGTATTCAATGAAATTGTTTGTTTGTTGTTCCAATTCTTCATTACTTTTAATACTAACTTTTAATTCAACTAGCTCTTCCAGATTTTCTCTGAAGAGGTCCCAATCCGTGAATCTATTAGTAAGGTTTTGCTTCTTTTTTTTCTTGATGACTATAGCGCTTACTGACAACAGTACAGGAATGTGATCAGATGTTAAGTCGTTAATTCCTTCGACTATAGTGTAATTGGATGAAATACCTTTTATGATGAAGAAATCAAGCAAATCTGGTATTTTTCCTGCATCCGTTTGCCAATACGTTGGCCTCCTTGGAGACAGATATTCACATTTGTTTTCATGAATGGCATTGAACAAAGCATTTCCTTTCCCAGGAGAAATTAGCCTGGAACCCCAAGCTGTATATTTTATATTATAGTCCCCTCCAATAATAAATCTTGGACCGAGCTTATTAAAGACGTTATTAAATTGTAACTTCGTTGGTGTATACCGTGGAGGACAGTATGCTGCCGCAATATTTAGATCTGCGCCATTATATTGGATTGAGATAACAGTTGCTTGCATGTAGCTTTCTCGAATATCCTCTTGTTGATTATGTTTGATATTATTTTTAATTAGTACAGCTGAACCACCTCTGGCTCTTTCACTAGGATGGGTTGTCCAGTAGGAATTAAATCCCTTTATTCTAAAAAAGCTTTTGTTGGAGAAGTGCGTTTCTGAAATAAGTGCAATATCTATGTTGTTTGTATGGAGAAATATTTCCAGTTCTTGGGCTCGTTGGTTGAGCCCATTAGCGTTCCAAGTTACAATGCGTAGGAACGAGTTAATCATTTGTGTGTATGCTGACTTTTTTTGCTAGGCGGATAGAAATTAATTTCTAGTTTTGCCACCCTTTCTGTTAAGTGACCAAGTGTCTGTTGAATTTGACTAAGCTTTTTAATAATTTCAAAATTATTAGACTCGTTATTAACTTCTATATGTTTGTTGTTTTGGTTCGATTCATCAGCAGATAACTTGGTGATTTGGGCATAGGATAATCCAACTGTGGATGGTGTGATTGTTGTTTGTGGTTTAGCAGCTTTGGTTTGTAATCGCTGTACTACTCTGGTTCTATTATTCTGTTGACTTTTAATTTTGTTCTGATATACACAGCATCCTTTATAATTTGCAGTATGTCCTTGTTGTTGACAAAGAGCACATGAAGGCGCGATATCTGGTTGTTTTTTGCATTTTGTCGTGTGATGATCTCCAGCACATTTAACGCATTTGGTTTGACGATAGCAAAAACTCTTGGTATGTCCAAGTTGTTGACAATTCGTACATTGTGGAATGTCCCTTGTCTTGTTAGGTGGCTCAATTTTAACTATACAGTACGCAAGTTTCTTGATGTTGTATACTTCTTTATTGTTGTCTTTTTGTTTTAAGTCGATGTAAAACAATGGAAAGTGTTTCTTGTCTTTTACACCATTAGTTGTGACCATTTTGTATATGTTAGTAATACCTGCGACTTCATGTCCCATTTTTTCTAAGTCTGCTTTAATTACATCGTGACTAATGGAAGATGGTAAGCCTCTGATAACTACTCTATAAGCCTTTTCGCTCATCAGCTGGTAGGTGTGATATTCTATATTTTCGGATTGGTTGCTGGGTTCTTTTTTTAATTCTTCCAGTAATTTTTTGACATTTCTGTAATCATTTTCATTTTGAAATGTAATTTTAATGTCACTATTTGAAAGCGCCTTAAAATTAGTTGATTCACTAGTGGTTTTTATTACTTTTTGTCGAAAAAGTTCGAAATTTTTGATATTGCTCACGTTAATGGGTGGAGGCAGTGGTATTTTTGGGGTTTTCTGTTCGGTGTTATTGATCACAATTTGTGTAGTATTTTTTGGAGGAGTTTTCGTTTTTGTACGCCTGCGTTTCCTAGCATTTCTGTTATCAGCACCGGAAACTTCTTTTTCCAGTTCTTCCTCATCTGTGCAATAATCCTCTTGACTCAGAGCACTGAATCTATTATTCTGTTGAAAAACTGGAAATTGCCGCAGCAACCAGTTGGAATTATTTGAATGTTCATGTTGACTGGCTGATGGCTGAATATGGTTTGAAGAAAGATTGTTAACTCGTGCTGAATCCTTAGCTATGCTATTTTTAACCTTTTCTTTTAGTGTAGAGTTTTCTCTCTTAAGTTCAGCAACTTCATTGCTCAGCTGCGCGATTAGTTTCTCCATTTTTTGAAATTTATTTAACAGCTCCTCGCTATTTATAATATTTGTTGATGCACTCGGCATTTGTTCTGATAATGAAGTTGCTTTTTCAGTGGAGATTGCGTTGTTTGCAAATATTTTTTTTATTGGTGATCTGATTGTAATGGAGCCCTTTCGGAATGAAAGTTCTTCCTCGTTACTCTTTTGAGCGTTGATATCGCTTAGCTTATTTTTGGTATCATTTGAATTATGTAGCAATGTTTGGTCCCCCCTAGAATCCATGGGACCGACCTCCGGAGAGAGTGGATTTTCCTGAACATCAGGTCTGCCACCTAGGGTATTAGTTTCCTTGTTTGTTTTATCCATTGCTTTTGTTTTTATAGTGTTATTACACTCGCCTCTAGAAGTTCAGCCGTTGTGATACATTAAAAACGCAAAACAAACGTTGCCCAGGTGCTACCGCGTGGAGGTAAACTAGAGACAGTTGATGGTTTCTACATAGTTGCAACGTTGGAGTATAAACCAATTTATAATTGGCTATAAACGGTCAACGCCTACCCTATTGAATCCCACCCAGCACCCACAAATAAAAAAAAAAAAAAAAAAAAAAATGCCTATTAAGTTTTTGTGTTTATTCTTTAGCCAAAGACATCGAATTCATTATAAGAATTATGCTATTTATAAACACCCAGGACCAGTCAGAAACAAAATACTTCGGTAGACGAATTTTAGGTTTCGCCTTTTCAATTCATTTTTTAAATTTAGCTAAAAACGTAATTATAGATGCAGTATCGTATTCCAAGCTAATCAATTCACAAATTGGAAAAATAATATTATTAATATTAACTACACAAACATAATAATAAATCCTAGAAAAATTGTGTTCTGCACAACACTTTAGTTTACGAACTAGCCCTCCTGTAGCATCAATGTACACAGGAACACCATTTGATCTATTTAAAACCCGTAAATTCTGTTGTTTCATTAGTTTTATAAATAACGGATTACCAGCAAAATAAACATATTTGTTACTTTCTTCTTTGGGGTTTGAACGGTAAATAGCATTCATCAAATCGCAACCTTTAATTAGGTCCTGTAATAACAGTAACAGTCGCTCAGATCGTGCTTTCCGAAAAATAATTGGCTGCTTAATATGTTGTGTGTTTCCAACACTTAGAAGATTTAAATCTGCTTCTTGATTATTTTCTAAGAAAGTAATATAAGGCAGATTATTTTCCATTATTGTTTTGGGTATTCAATCTTTCTTTTCCTCTCAATTGTGTAAATTCTTTGATCATGCCATGCGATTCTATTTCTTGTCCTTTAGACCATATTTCCATTAAATCACCGCTGATAACAAATTTAAATTTTTGTTTATGTATTTTATAGTTGCATTTCGCATATTGCACTAATTGAAAACGAACACAATTATTTTTAATTCTAGTAAAAGCACGTCTGATCGAGGTGCGTAACGTTAACATTTAATAAATGTTAATTTCAATTTTCATCGTTCCACGAGAGTACCATTCATTATATAATGAACTTTTAAAAATAATCGGCCAGTTATTCAAGTCAAAATCAACATTTTCTGTGGTCGTTTTCTTTTCCATTTGTAGTGCCCCAAAATCAAAATCATCCACTTTTTCCATTGAAATACGATTATCAGTAATAGTTGTATTAAATACTTCTTCTGAAAAATTAACGTTTTTATTGGGTATTTCAATTGTTGATTCTTGGTCATGATTAAAATTGGTTGAAGAAAACCCGAAATTATTACAGTTGATGTCATTACCAGAGAAACGGGAACTTTCTGAAACACTTTGTTCCATTTCATGTAATGGGGCATTGTTTGTAATTAAATTGCCAGGTATTTCTTCTGCACTATTATTAAACTTACTTCTATAAATATTATAAATCTTTCTGCGGTTTTTCGAAGAATTCGAGATTTTTAGCTTGCGACAAATATATAAATAATTTGCAAAGGGTAATTTGTAGCGTCTTGCTATTTAATTTCATCTAATTGATTTTCTTTTTAACATATGTGGGACAACGCCTTTTTAAGGGTGGATTAACATTTGCTTTCTTTTTATCCATCGTAATAGGATTAAACTCAAAACGCA
The DNA here is from genome assembly GCA_958295665.1 of Tipula vernalis. Taxonomy (NCBI): domain Eukaryota; kingdom Metazoa; phylum Arthropoda; class Insecta; order Diptera; family Tipulidae; genus Tipula; species Tipula vernalis. The sequence goes on along the minus strand of OY282560.1, from coordinate 241,583,617 downwards.
GACAGGTATTTAATTAAAGAACCTTAAATATAAACTAGTAAAGCTAAAAATGTAGCCAAAAAAGCAGTTTGAAATATTTAAATCTTGCTAAATATGTTTTAAAGTTAACAATGTACCCATTCAAAATAGAACCAATAAAAAGAATTACCAAAAACCAAAGCCGAGTCCAAAAATGGACCAAACAGCTGAAGCATTCGAATACCTTGCTCAAAAGCAAAGGCAAAATAAATTATTTGATGGTATAGAAATAGTATTTCTACCAAGTTACACAAATGTGCCTACTAAAAGCAAATCACAACAAATAAATATGTGTTATAATCCACAAATAAAATTTAATCAAGAAAAAGACAGAATGTCCTTAAGAAAGTCGAGGGTCAGTAGTTTTAAAAAAAAACTTTTTTTAAAAAAACACAATATAAATGCACAAAAAACACAATATGAACAACACAAATATGGGAACAAAACAGTCTGAAAAAGTATTGAAATGAAACCGATTTTTTTTTTCCTTTTATACTCTCGCCAAAGAGAATACACATCAGATGTGAATTCTCTTTGGTCTCGCCTAAAATAAATTTTTTCTTATTTGGTTTTTTATCTTTTTTATTTTCAGTTTCACAAATAAGTATTTTTCAGCGTTTAAAATTACTCTTCAGTTTGTTTTTATTCCCTTTCTTCTAGTTTTAAGTGAATTTTCCAATTTTTTTTTCTCTTCTTCGATCAAAATAGTAAACCAAAAACTCACGAATACTATTCAGTAACAAATAAATATTGAGCGAAGAAAAAAAAAATATGAGAGAATCGATCTACTGAATAGAATAGAAATATATTTTTCTTCTGTTTTGTTCACTGCTGAATGAATAATTAGTGAATAATTTTTGAATAGGAATTTAATGTACAAGTTTTATTAAAGGTGCAAAATTGTTTTGATTTATTTTTGGGGCTATATCGAGAATTGAGTTTGAACAGTGATAATTTTGGCCAAAAATTCGAATATTTTATGATAATTTGGTGTAAAACGACAAATTTTATTTTCCTTATGCGCAACTTAAACAAAATTAATCTTCCATTCTTAAGTTTCACTCTCTCCTTTGTTTGAATAACGAATAGAATATTTCATAGTATTGAATTGACTGAGTAGAGAATATTTTTTCTTTTCTTCTTTGTTCGACGCAAAATAAATAATCATCAGAATATGTTTTGGTTTTCTACTCACTATTCAAATCGATCAGTTGTAAAAATTATTATTCGATGTGTAAAGGAAATAACAAATTTTACAGAGCGAGTTTTAAATCGCTGCTATTTTTCGTTTGTCTAATTCTATCCTTGTTAATTTCTTATATCGTGGGTGGAAGTATCCAATTGTTCGAAGTATGGTAAAAATCGCCAATTGCTTAAAAGATACAAAGTGTTACGCTATTTTTAATTTTTATTTTTATTAATTTTCAGAAATTTTTTATAAGAGAGGTGTTCAAATAGAAAAGGGGCGGTACAGAGAATAAATAATTTTGAATACATTTTAGTGCTGTTTTATAATTTCTCTTGAAATATTAATCTTCAGTAAAGTCATTACATTTTCGGCGGCCGTATCAATTCTGTCATTAAGATCTTCTAATATATTTATTTCTGGTGTGAATAAACCGTTCCTTCATAGTTCCCATTAAAAAAAAATTAAATATGGAGGTGATCTGAAAATCTGTGTTGTTAATAATAATACTGTTTAAGAAGAATGTGCTGTTTAGGGCTGGCGGTAGTTTAAATAGGTCAATTAGTTGATCGTCAAGAACAACATTATTTTCCCCCTTGAATGACGGGTATGATAATTCGTTATGCCGTCTCTCGTAAACTGTGACTCATTCATCCTTAGAATATTCAAAATGAAGTCTCTATCATCCATTTGTTATGCAAAATTTCTTTTCGTTTATCAATGTTATCAGACACGGATGATGCTATTTGGCAGGCAGTATATTAACATTTTTAAATGTAGTATTAAATTATAGTGACAATTGTTTGATAATGATACTGAGTATCTTTTAACACAGAAAAGAATAATCGCAGAATAAATTTGACGATAACATTTTTTTGTATACCCATTTCGTTTTTTGAAACCCATAGCAATATGGGTCAATAACAACTGTAAAATTTTAATTTTTGCCTAAATTTGTTCTAATTTATACATATATGTACAGCTAAAATTTACAAACTATTATTACACTTTTGCAATATGTACATAATGTCTTATATACTAATAATATTTAGGTAGAGATGAAGAGTAATTAATATGTTATGTTGGAATAAATAAAGGAAACAAAACAAACCTAATATTATTGCAGTTGTAAAACTCTTATGTTAAAATATATTCTATTGTAAATGAAATGATAAATATGTAGCTATAATAAAACTGGTGTTTTTATTTTTATGTTGCTTTACGCATAATATAAAATATAGTATGTATATAAACAAAAAAACAGTTGCGCCAATAATTCACTTAAAATATTGAATCCATTGCAGATTTTCTTGAAGTTATATGATTTTATTTATTTATTTATTCATTTATTTATGTCCACAAACAATGTTGAACCCATGGACTAACGGTAAATCATAATGAGAATGATGCCTAACTGGCAAAATTTAATTTAATATTTTCTTGAAGTTGTATGATATTACTAATAATTTTCACTTCAAGTATCCTAGGGGTTACAAAATCCAATCGAATTTTCTAAAACTGTCCACAAATAATGTTGAACCCATTGACTAACGGTAAATCATTATGAGATTGATGCCTCACTGGCAAAATTTAATTTTATGTTTTCTTGAAGTTATATGATATTCAGCTAAAGTTAGTAATTTTCACTTCAAGTATCCTAGGGATTGTAAAATCCAAGCGAATTTTCAAAAATTGTCCACAAATAATGTTGAACCCATTGACTAACGGAATATCATAATCAGATTGATATTATTGTAACAGGCATGTCTGCGGCGACATACTTTATATTAACCGTATCCAATGGAAAAGCGAAATTAGCAAGTATTGTCGAATTATAGTAAAATAAAAAGCCTACAAAATTAATTAGCAAACAAAATATTATTCGTCATTTCCAGGTCTTTACGAAAATTATGAAATGCAAAGAAATTGAAAAAAAAACTGATTTTTCTTTCGCTGATTGCAACTAGTTGTTGTAACCGATATAGAAAACCAAAAATGAAATATATGGTGAATTAATTATACATAATAATAATGAATCGTACGCCTTTTTATAAATGTGCAATATTGATGTGTCCCTCTTCGAAACGTCAATGAGTTATTTAAAAGAAAGTATGTACATAATGATAAGATTATAAAAGGAATTAGGTTAATTAAAGATAGACTTAAGAATATAAAAGAATTAAATTGAATCAGTGATCCTCGGATGATTAAGAAAGCGTTCTACTTACTCTAACATCGAGAGCGATAAATAAAAATATTTACTTAAGAAATAACCTACTTTTAGGACGTGTCCGATTTCTGTGTGAAATAATTTTTTTGTGATAAATTAATGTTAAACTGTACGCAACCAAATTATCACTGCACCGGTGTGTTATATTTTTGACATGTCCGTAATAAATCTTGTTTCTGTGCCGGTGAAGTAAACAAAATAAGTTTTATATAATTTAATTTTATTTATATAATATATTAAGTTCTAGCATTCTCTAGTGTCCAGCATTTTGTGAACAATATCACAAACTGCGAATGTTGACATGTTCATTGCTGCACCTACAATTCTATAACTAGTCCCACTTGCCAGCCACACCAAAAATATCATTAGTTCCATTTTCGGTCCCCAACCATGGTTTTAATCGGGCAAGAATTTGCTATTAGCGAAGAAAGTGTTAGACGATATCCTTAAATGCATAAGAAACCAAAGAATGAATTTTATTAATATTTATAAATATCCAGAGAGCAATATCTACCATACATACCTGTAAGCTTAAATGGATCATACCTGGGAGTTTAGGAGATCCATTATTAAAGGTCGCGCAAAGTTCCGTGTTCTTCTCATTAAACACATGTAACCCGAAATTAATAGAAATAATACCATATTTTGATCAAATTTTGCCTCTATCATTTTTATATACACTTTTAAATAACTCTCTACGTACAATTTGTCGTTTGTTGTATTTCCAAATGTCAATTTTATTATGTCAAAATTATTTCTGTATTCGGACAGCAAATGAACTTATTTCAAATATGGAAGAGAAAATTATTTCACTAATGTCAAATTTATCACAAAAAAATTATTTCGCACAGAAATCGGACACGTCCTTAATACAGTTTTCTATATTCCGTAACTTCTCGAAACCATCTCAAATTTTATCTTAATTGGTTTGGAATGGCAGAGTTTCATTCGTTTTTCATATTCCAGAATTGTGTTCAAATCTTTTATAGAATCACACATCTATTGTACGTGTCGAATTTTATCACAATCGGCTAAGATCGCAAAATATCTTATTGAAATATATTATTCCGTTTTTCGTGCCTGTTGTCAGCATTATGATGTGTGATGTTTCTCACCATGAAGTTCCAATGGCTAAATATTTTGTTAAAATTATAGTATACAATTATTTTAGCGAATTTTTGTGTAAAAATCTACACAGAGTCATAGAAATTTGAAAAGTATTAGCTGCGTTTTTTTTATTCGCTCCGGATAGCTGCTGTCAAAAGCCGTCATATAAAATGTGGCTCCCGATAGCGCTCCGTTTAAATAGGTAGAGCCAAATATTTTGTATATCAAGTTTTTGGTAAACAATTGAATTAAAAATGATAGTTTGATGTTAAATAAGTTTAGTTTACCAATAAATAACGCGTCAAATTTAAATTTAGGCGTATAAAAATGTCGGCTCTCGATAGCAGCTATCCGGAGCGAATAAAAAACACAGCTATTGAAACTCTTAATTCCCCTAAATATCATTGTTTGAATAGCTTCATATTTCTGATCAGTTTTAGATTAGTAAAAATTTCACATTGCTATATAGGACAGTGAAGTTTTTACTAAACAAGAACTAAAATCATTTTAGTAAAATATAGTAAAAACTTCACTACCATCTCTTTTATTAAATGATAAAATAAACACAAAGCCAAACAAAATGTTTGACCGAATAACAAAAATTTAGCTATCGAAAAATCGAGAATCACCCAAACGGCCAGTAATTAAAAACAAGTTGACAAATAGTAAATACTCCAAACCGGTCCTCGGAGAAAATTTAAAAAAAAAAAAAAATTGTTTTTAAATACATTTTAACTTTTGTTGTATAAATATTTGATTTAAATAAAAATTAGAAATTTTATTTTTGTTAATGTGCATAAATATTTTGTATTTAAATAAAATTAAACAATATATTAATTTAGAAAAATTTATTATAGAAAAAACATAAAGCTAAGTTGAATCGAAAATCAAACTTTGTAAAGGAAATACCGATAATGCAGTAATCAATTTTTTACTACAGTAAACCAGTAATGTATTGAGTATTCTGTATTCCCTATAGTTTTAGTAAATATATAATATGATCTGTTCCAAACTATGTACTATATGTACATATAATTTTTTGTTTTTTATAAAAATAGAGAAATGAATATCACAGAAAATAGTTAAAATACATATAATACATTCCCATAAATTAAAGACAAATTCAACAAATAGAGAGAAAAACTATTAGAAATTGCTCAAATGTGAAATTGAAAACAATAATAAAAATAATAATAGGAAAAAATCCTTGGAATGATAGGGGTGTGTGTGAGTAGAAAATAAATTCTTACTATTTTATGGTCCCGATAACAAGACAATATTTCTTGAAGCGATTTGGTTTCTTTCCTCCTCTATTGTTTCATAACAAAAATTAAATACATATTTCAATTACATTCATTGACGCATCCAACTATAATATAAATCATGTGCTTTCAAAAAACGGAAATAGCAGATACATTCGGATATTTTTATGATTTCAGTAAAATTATTTTTTACACTCATTAAAATAAATTTTTTTTGTGCTATGCTACTCGTATATGCCACTCTCACTGCGCTAAATAAAAACTATAAGCGTATTATTTCGTAGGATGTGTATTTAAGTAACTGAAACTGAAAATATTGTGTTAGTCAGTACTAAAAACACACAGCACGTACACGCACACAACACCATATTGGAACGGAGAAGGCAGAAATATGCTATTCATATATTTTATGTTTTAGATAACTTTTTTTTAATAATCCATACATAGACTAAAGCACTGTATCGTACATACACGTATGTACGTATACATAGTTTATACAATGTACATACATACTTATATTCATAAATTTTATTTCATTTCAAAATTTTTTTTGGTGCTACTAGTTTTTTTATGTTTTTTACGAATTTTTATTACTGGGAAACAAATTAATGCATTTTATTTTTTATTGGTTAAACAGTAAAATTTAAAAAAGTGAAAATTTAATTCCTACATAGAATGTTATAAATGACGGCAAATAGAGCTGCTATAAAATAAATTGAGCTACAATAAAATAAATACAGTTGTTAGGATGGTGAACATTCGTAGTTTTATCCGCAATATATTTTGCTTTTGTAATACATATGTAATTTGTGATAGTGCTTCATATACTAATACAAAATTCTAAATATTTTGCGTTTAATTATTTTATCCAGAATAGGTACTTGGGTTAATGCTAATTAAATTGAATACATTAATTTACCTAATAGTTCAAATATGATAAAATTGCATTTAAATTGAACTGCCGGGAAAAATACCGATATAAATAACTTAACCAAACAAATTTGTTATTTGACTTATAAATAACCTTACAATTTATCAAATGTACAATAGATTTAATAAAAGACGCGAGTTTTTTGATTAGTGAATAAGGTATTTAGCGCGATCCAAAGTTTTCTCTATCACAATAGCACTGAAGGGTAAAGCTTCGACTAGGCATTGGTTAAAAGTACTCAATTTTTTTTTTCAAATAATTTTTTAATTATACCCTAATTGTTCGGTAGGCAATATTATTGAAATTTGAATTGGTTATTGTTTAGCCTATTAACCAGAATTACTAATCTTGAAAACAAATGACTTACTTGACACTTCTAACTATTTAATATATATTATTTAAAAATAACCGAGTTATTTTCTCACTCTCCCCACCAGTTGTAAGCGGATAACAGTTTGTACTAGTAACAGAAAATTAGCTTGATATCTAGATCTGATTATCAAGCACACCAACTCCAAATCCGTGATTTGGAATTTTCAGTTATATACATAACATGTTGAAAAGCTGATATGGCCTACAAAAGCAAAATATTTCAGAATAATAATCTCAAATGGGTTAACGAACAAACATTTAGTATAAAAGTAACCTGTGGAACTAAACGTAAATAATAAAACCTGGAAAAACGTAAATGTAAATTTTTAATTGAAAATTGATTTAAAAGAGAAGAAATTTTTTCTATATTCATATATAAGTTTTATTATACTTTATAAATACCGTGATTTATAATAAAACTAATCTAGTAATATACGAAATGAAATTTTTTATAAAACACGAAACCTGACGATTTGAGAATAAAATCAATTTACTAAAATGCAAAATTGTGAATTAAAATTTTATTAATTTCAATTAAAATTGTGATGTAAGCTGCAATTCGATATATTTAATTTAAAATTATTTATATTTATAAATAAAAATTTTGATTAATAAAGACAACAGAAAATAATGCATTTTAAAATCCCATATGATTTTATATACGTTTCATATAAATAATAATAATAATAATAATAGCTACTTCATTTTTTTTTTGTCACGGCTCTTTATGTAGTGGCATTGTATAAACAAAACCTTTATATTACGTAATAATTGGACTTGCATGTATTAAACTTTCGTTGATCGAAAATAATTTAAAAAATTCTATTTTATATTCATATAAACAAAATCATTTTCATTCATTCATACGCAAAATAAATAAAATTTCATTTATTGTTTCTGTATTTTACGTATATGATTTGTGAAGGACATTACATACCATGTTTTTCTTATCTGGTCAAGGTCTATTAGTATGTCTTTATTTAATGAAAATCGAATAAGCACTTTTCGAATTACTATTTATTAACCAACATAAACAGCGGGAATATAAGGCACCTCTCTCGCTCTAGCGCTTTGCTTGAGTTAAGATGGTTTCACTAAAGTCAACAAAAACAATGTTCTATTTTTAATTCAATAGACCCGTTCCCGTTTTATATAATAACATAGATTAACATAAAAATAAGGTTGTTGGGGGAGTAGTTTTAGGAGTCAAAGCTTTCTAGGATATGCGATTCTCATAAGACTTCTTCCTAGTGTAGTTACGCCTCCTCGTGGCGACAACCGGGCAATGCATCCTAGAATGTAGCCAAGTAACTTACACGACCGTGCAATGGCGGTAAATCCATTGCCCCAAGCTTTGGTGGGACAACATACGCTGAGAGCTGTGTGGCTAAGGGGGAGCTTAGTCTTTAGTATGTGAACTCCGGGTACCAGGCGACCCCCGGTTTAAAGTAGCCTTCCCACAGTATACCGATCTCTGCTGTGGGTGACCTTCATTTCTCGGATACTCGTGGGATTCAAATGGAAACCGAATTTAAAAAAAACATAGAGGGTGATGCCTCTTTAAAAGCATCAACTTCACCAGCTATTGAGTTGGGTCTCCTAAGCTATGATGGAATGGTAGATGCCACAAGGGCCACCACTCTTGATTATCTTAACGTCCGGACCAAGGAAAAGGTGGAACAGTCCACCTCTTCTACTACGGACACCTTCTGTGACGACAACATAAGTGTAATCTCACAGTTATCGGGCACCTCAACCATTGGTGTTGATATTGGGAACATGTCCCTCAACGCCGGGGAATGGGTTAAGCTCAACTCCTTCGAAAGAAGGCGTTTTAAAAAGGGGCTCAAGGAAGGCAAAACTAGAGAAGAGGCTCTAGCTGCTGCTAAGTCCGCGACCCCTCTGAAAGCATCCTCGGGGCCTGTTGCTCCTACCCTAGACAAGAGGTCTGGTGGTAAGCGTGAGAGGTCTTTTGAGGTTGCTCCGGAACCAAATAAACCACCTGCCAAAAAAGCAAAAGAAGGGCCTTCTCCGGTAAAGCCCTCTTTCAGCCAAGTAGCAGGCAGTGTTAAGCTGGGCATCGTACCAGGTGATCTCAGTGGCAATCCTCTTAGTATGGAGCAAATGGCAAACATACAGGAGTGTGTCATTGACCTCATTATTGGGATGCAAGGCTCAAACCACAAGCCGCAATTCCTTGGCTGTTTCCGGAGAACAGGTTGGCTATTTTTTATATGTTCCGATCATTCCACAGCGGAATGGATGAGGAACAGTTTTGTAAGCCTAAGGGAAAAAATTGGTCTGAACATAACTTTGGTGGAAGAGGATGATTTTCCTCGGCCAAACATCGTTAGGGGGTTCTTTCCACAGAGCCTTAGCTTAACTAGCGAGAAGATTCTCGCTACCATGGCCGCGCAGAACGATGGTCTCGCGGCCAACTCATGGAAGATACTGCAACGGACGACAACTGGCGTACTCGTCCATTTGGTTATGGCCATAGGCGAGTCTTCCATGAAGAAACTACGCGAATCCAACGGGAACATCGCATACCGCTTTGGTAGGATAAAACTCCTTCTCAAGAAGGATTCCCCCTCTACCAACCCAACCACTGGAGTCAGCTCCAGTAAGGAGGGTACTTTACCAGCCCCAGTAGTAGGCACAATCACAGACGAGGAGGCATCCAGGAACAGCAGCGCTATTGAGCATTCTGTTCCTGCTGCCTCTTCGTCGGGAGCACGATCAACGGATCTCTCCGCAACTCCTACTGTGGGATCGAGTAAATCAGCACTCACCCCGAAAATTAAGCATATGGGCGCTCGGGGTGTTACTGGGAAAAGTGGCAGAAACAGGCCAAATCCCGCAAAGCAGACGGCTGGCAAGCAGCCAGGAGCGTAGAGCTCCTTTACCCTAATCATCCAGTATGGCTGGTACTATTAGGGTACTACAAGCGAATCTGCATCACGCAAAAGGAGCTTCGGATACCTTTTGCAACAGGTTCGCGAAACAACACTTAACCCTTGGCCTTATCCAGGAACCTTGGGTTAATGGAGGAAAAATCAGAGGCCTCCACCTCAAGTCATGTAAGTTGATTTACGATCGAAGGGAGGAAGTTCCCCGAGCAGCAATATTTGTTTCATCTAATATTAACGTTCTTCCAATTCCAGAGTTCACCACTAAGGATTTGGTTGCAGTAATCCTGGAGGTTCCGACTAGCAGGGGAATGCAGGAGACAATATGTGCCTCTGCGTACTTCCCTGGTGAGTCGGTTAGTGCTCCACCTGTAGTTGTACAGGATCTGGTGGATTACTGCAACCTAAAAAACAAGCATTTTATCATAGGCTGCGATGCTAATGCACACCATATCATTTGGGGCAGCAGTGATACAAATGGCAGAGGTGAGTCCCTTTTAAATTATCTTATGAGTAGTCACATAGACATTTTAAATAAAGGTTCGAACCCCACTTTCATAAACTCGACTCGGCGAGAGGTGTTGGACCTCACTTTGTCAAGTCAATTTATTTCCAACTCTGTTGCAAACTGGCATGTTTCAAGCGAAGCTTCTCTGTCGGACCACATGCACATCAGGTTCGATATACCGGGAGTGATCATACAGGCAACAGAGCGTCGTATCCCTTGTTTTACAAATTGGAAAACATATAGGGATATTTTATTTATCAAAGCAGACATGCTGCCAACATCTTTGAGTTCAATTAGTGACCTAGAAACCGCAGCTGGTCTGCTTAATGACGTGCTCCTATCTTCCTACGAAAGCAGCTGTGTGGTGCGTAACGTTGTGGTTAATCGCAAAGTTCCATGGTGGAACGAACAGCTGGCTAAACTTCGTAAGAAGGTTAGGAAATTATTTAATAGGGCAAAGCATTCCAATGAGTGGAATGAATATAGGCAAGCCCTAACCAGTTACAACACAGAACTAAGGCGTTCCAAACGCCTCACGTGGAGGAAAAACTGTGGAAATATCGAGGATATACCTACAGCTGCTCGACTCCATAAAGTTCTAGCTAAAGATCAGTCCAACGGGATTGGGCTTCTTCTGAAATCCGATGGTAGTTATACATCAGGTCGCAAAGAGTCGCTCGAAACCCTGCTTCAAGTGCACTTTCCGGGCTGCACTGTTTGCGACACAAATACAATCACTAACTCCATATCTGGTACACACATGGGTGTAAATATGGGTTGGGTTAATAGTTTATCCGGTAAGCTTTTTACTCCGGATAAAGTCAAATGGGCCATTAACTCTTTTCAGCCTTTCAAGGCTCCAGGAGGGGATGGAATCTTCCCAGCCCTCCTTCAAAGGGGCCTGGACTTGATTACCCCTGCTCTGGTGGCCTTGTTTAGAACTAGCTTCAATTGGGGTCACATACCACAGGCTTGGAGTCAAGTAAACGTGGTTTTTATCCCAAAGCCTGGCAATCGGCCATGTGAACTTCCTAAGTCCTTTCGACCTATCAGTCTTACATCGTTTATTCTTAAAACCATGGAACGACTTATAGATCTTCATATCAGAGACTGGTTAACGGCAACCAGACCTCTAAATCCAAATCAATTCGCCTATAGGAAAGGCAAATCCACAGAGGGTGCGCTGCATCTACTTGTCACCAAGATTGAAGCAGCCTATCGCTCGAAAGAAATTGCTCTGTGTGCATTTCTGGATATTGAGGGAGCTTTTGACAATACTGGATACGACTCAATTGCTAGGGCAATCAAGCGTAGAGGTATTGACGATCCGACTAACCACTGGATTAGTTCCATGTTGGTTAGTAGGAAGATTACATCTAAATTAGGTAATGAGTCAGTCACGATTACGGCAGCAAGAGGGTGTCCGCAGGGCGGTGTCCTGTCCCCTTTGCTGTGGTCACTCGTGATCGACGAGTTGCTTGATAATTTACATCTACTTGGGTACGATGCCATTGGTTATGCGGACGATTTGGTTATCATAGTCTCTGGAGGGCATGAACGTACGATGTCCGCCAGCATGCAACAGGCTTTGCTTGTTATTTCGAATTGGTGCACTGGGGAGGGCCTTTCGATTAACCCTAGCAAAACAGTCCTGGTGCCCTTCACCAAAAGACGTAATTTGAACCTTGGTTCAATTAGTCTTAATAATATAAATATCGGATACTCCAATGAAGTCAAATATCTGGGTGTTGTCCTAGATAAGAAACTAACGTGGAACTCTCATATTACTTCAACTACCGAACGCGCGGCCAGGGCCATGTGGGCCTGCCGGCGTATGTTCGGCAGGACCTGGGGCCTGAACTCAAAAATGATTTACTGGATGTACATCATGATAGTGAGGCCAATTGTAACATATGGGGCAATAGTTTGGTGGCCTAAGGTACAGCAAAAAGTTATTATGAACAAGCTGACCTCATTACAGAGACTAGCATGTCTCGGAATTACAGGTGCTATGCGCACCTGCCCTACGGCGGCAATGGAAGCTCTCATCGGGCTCACTCCACTTCATATCCACGTCAAAAAATCAGCTGCTACCTGTGCAGCTAGATTGAAGCTCGCGAATCAATACAGTCATGATGACCATATGGGTCACCTGGACATTTTGAATGAACTTCCAGACCTGAATATGTTCTTTAGTGTCCCGGACGTTATGCCGAAAGAACTCTGCTTTGGCAGGAATTTCGTGGTAACAATCCCCGATAGAACAGACTGGGATACTGGGTTACCGCAGATGGAACCTAACAGCCTAGTCTGGTACACTGATGGATCAAAAATGGATAGTGGAGTCGGCATTGGTGTCTTTGGACCCAATCACAAAATATCGAAATCACTGGGTACTTACCCCAGTGTTTTTCTAGCCGAAATTCACGCCATCGAAATCTGCGCCTCTATTATTATGACCAAAGGTCTTAAAGGCGCATCCATCCACATTTTGTCTGACAGCCAAGCAGCACTGAAGGCATTGGCTTCTAACTGCTTGGTTTCCAAGTCGGTTCAAAGTTGTTATAAACTGCTACAATCTCTCTCTTGTCAAAACAAAATAAGGTTGTGGTGGGTGCCTGGTCACATGGGCATCACTGGAAATGAGATAGCCGACGAACTTGCACGGGCAGGCTCGTCGACTACACTCATTGGCCCTGAGCCTTTTTGTGGTATCCCGTGGGCTTCTGCAACCTACACAATCAGTAAATGGGAAAAAATACAGTGCTTGACTTATTGGAACTGTATTCCCGGCCTTAGACAAGCCAAATCTCTGATCAGACCATTTCACCACAAAAATTTGGCGATCAATTTCAGCAAAGGAAATATTAGGAAACTTATGAGTTTTCTCTCAGGTCACTGTAACCTGAGATATCATTTGAACAAAATGAACCTGTCCACAGAGACGGAGTGCCGACTCTGTTTGGAAGAGACAGAAACCGCAGAACACATACTATGTGAGTGTGTTGCTCTGTGCACACGGAGGTGGATTCATTTTGAAGAGAGGTATCTGACCCCGGAGAAATGTAAATTGGCCTCTATAAATAGCATTCTCGCCTTTATTAGAGAGGTGGAGAAGCTCCTGGAGTAACAGTACCCAACAGCACAAAAGATCTTTTAGGTCGTAGTGCTAGCCGCTTTTGGGCAGGGACGAAAAAAAAAAAAAAAAAAAAAAAAAAAAAAAAAAAAAACATAAAAATAAACGTACCCGTATTTACGTATAAAAATTAAAAATATGAAAATAGTCGAAATACAAATCGTAAAAAATATGTGCGAACACACAAATTGAGAGAATAAAACAAACTAAAAAATAGTTTTTTTCTCCGATCGTAGGAAAAAATATATCTTTCCGTTGTTTTTTCGAAACGAAAAGCTCATGATTCCAGTATGTTGTATTTGTTGCTAAGCAACAAGTAATAATAGTACGAGAATATTTTTTCTGGCCTAGGCCGGGAATATATTCCCGTATGGATTTTTAATTGTTTGGAAGAAATACTGATAGGTCAAACGCATTTATTTATTTTAATTTAACAGTAATAATAATCAATTTTTATTTGATAAATCTATGCCAAACTAATTATGTGTTAGGTATAGGAGTTAACGGATAGGAATATTAACGGTTATCGTACAATTAGTATAATTATTGAACATTGGTGGATTAGTAGTATCGCATCCCAGCATTGTTGTTGATATATTGCTATTAAAATCATTAACATTATTTGAATCGGCTGTTTCATTATCCGTTGTATAGAAAATCTTATAAGCAACTTCAATTTTATTGATAACGGATTCATCGATGTACCCTTCAGCAACAGTCGATGACTTCCATCCTCCAAATTTTTTTACGCATGTTAAATCTGCGCCATTATCAACTAAAATTGTCGCAGGTGAACGGCGGAAACAGTGCCCTGTGTATTGTTTTGCGTCTGGCAATTTTAAAAAAGTAGCAACAATTTGTGGCATTTTACCAAACTTATGTATGCCAACTGCTTGTTTGAAACCTTTACCATTTGTGTATTTAAAAAAAAAAACGCAAAGGATTGAAATCTTTTGGACGCGAAGCTATATATTTTTTGTAATATTCTAAATAAGTTTCGTTTACGATAAATGATCATGGTTATTATTGTTATCCGGGATTTTAACTAAAAGTTTAGATCCCAAATCACTAATGTCAGTAATTTCCATGAGGGCTAGTTCATCCCGTCGACAAGCACTAGCGATTCCAAAAATTAACGCAACCTACAAAAAACAATCATAATATTACATACAAAAAATATTGCAGTGTGAATTGTATTTTATCCGAAAACATATTTGAATTTAATGTGTAAATATAAATAATAATCGTTTTAAATACCTACATGCTTACTTTAGTAACTAGGAACGAATCATCTGAAGCTTCCAAAATGAGTTGTTGAACATATTCCATAGTTAATATTTTAGATTTCTTCGCTTTATATCCGTCGGATTTGCGTTTCAAGAAGACACGTAAGTTTTGGTATTTTGCAATATCCACATTATTTTTAACCACTAGCATCGACCTGGTCATTGAGTAGTTTGACCATAATGTGGATGATTTCAATTTTGTAGATAAATCAGCGAAATACACCAGAATGACGTTTTCCGAAAATGATTTGATGTGTTTAGATTGACGATAATCCATAAAGCGTTTATAAGCATTTTCGTATTTTTCCTTCGATTTTTGCGGGAGTAAATCACATGTAGCTGAATTAGCTGCTTCCACTATATCCGGCGGGGTTTAAGATAAGGTTAATTCGCTTTCACTGTCCATATCCCTTAAATTTCGTTCACACGTTTTTTAAAAATCAAATAGGTACACAAACTTGACAACTTTTGAGAAAAACAATGTATGTCTTATGATGTCGTGGCTAACTATGCAATAATTTTATGCTATTTTCGATTTTTTACTTTGTTTTGATTTCTTAATATGATAATTAATGAATAATACTAAAAATTATTTTGGGTTTATATTCGTTTTTAAGTCCGATCAGCTATCGCCTCGTCCGCCAATTTCCACTATCGTCCGGGAATGCAGTGCTTTTCCTCCTAATTATACAATATACTACAGTTCCCTTGTTTCATTCAATCATATTTTGAGCGAATAATACAAATTGTTATAAAAAATCTTCATTTCTACCGGAATTTTGCAAAACTTATTGAGCAAATTTCTTACAAATTTAAAATTGTTGTTAAATTTTTTTTAATTTTTTAATTTTTTTAACTTTTTAAATTTTTTTAACTTTTTAAATTTTGTAGTTTTAATAGTTGTAGATAGATTGTTGTAGATTTAGTAGTAAACTTTTATGAGACATTTCCATAATAATTCTGTGACCAAATAAGTTGCCACTTCCGGGTGGCCGGTGTAAACTAAAATCCACTAGGACCCTCATTTATAAAAAACCTTAAATATAATGGAGTGCTGCACTTTAAAGTGCTATAAAAACAGCAAATATTATCTGCATTTAGATTTATCCTCCAATAAATTAAATTAACTCCAAAATAAAAGAATAAAAAATAGTGATTCATTGAGTAGTTTTTGAGTTATCGTGGAGACAGATATAAAAACGTCGTTTTTCAGGAAACGCATTTAAAGATTTTGTTAACGAGTTTTTGAGTAGATGCGCAAAAAAAAGTGGATCAAATTATTAAACCATAACTTTTTTAGGAAATTTATTTCAGTTCAACGGTTTGGGGAGTATATTTTACACATAATAGAGGCTATCAAAAAACGAAATAAAAGAAAAACGATCGAGTTTCATGAGAACCTTCCATTAAAATAAACAATATTAATTAATAATAAGGTCTATAATTTCGTCATAAAACTGTATATAAAATAAAAATATTTGTGTAGCTATTATTATAGCTGAAGCCGAACGCAACTCGAGCTAAGAGAGCTTAGGACTATTCTCCTAAACTTAATTAATTGAAATAGTCGCTTCATCTGAAGTAAATGATGTAGAAACGTTTCTTATAAATATAACTGGGTGTTGGGGGTGCGCTTCAATAGGGTAGGAGTTGACCGTTTATAGCCACGACTTTCGTGAACTATATTCCAGCTCTGCAACTATGTAGAGGCCACCAAATGTGTCTAGTATACCTCCTCGTGGTGACACCCGGGCAACGATTTTAAAATCGGCTAAATACTAGAGGCGAGTGGATTACACTATAAATATACAATATGCAATGAATAAAACAGAAGGAAAAAATACCCCAGGTGGTAAACCAATAGAAATATTGGGCAATCCACTCTCTGATGAGACTGGCCCTAAGGATTCTGGGGAGGGCCGATCCTTGCATACACAAAAAAACAAAAATATGGAAATAGTAAACAGCCCGTTCCACAAGGGAGGAAACGTTGCTAGATCTCCTGAGAAAACTTAATTTTTCATCTGAAAATTTTAACATAGAACGATTCCAAAATAATAAGGGCGCAACAGCAGCACCCCAACAAGCAAGTATAACAACCTCATATAACTATGGTGAAACATCTATTCTTGAAAGTGGTACTTCAGAAAAAGAGCTAACGTTATACAAACTATGGCAAAAAGTAACTGATGAGAAAAATCAGCAAAGCATTATTATTCTCAATTTACAACAACAAATTGACGAACTAAAAAAAGAAATGATGCAATTAAAGCAGAACGAAACTCAAGCTAAGCCATCAATGAAGCAGAACCAGAATACCGAACTTAACGCCAACAATGTTAAATGTCCAACCGAATCATCAATAATACAGAAACAAAACACCAATTCTAATGTTAATAAAAACGTTGAATATCAAACCGATGAGGAAGACTTAGCTAAAGAAACAGAATGGATTCGTGCTAAGTCTAGAAAAAGTAAAAAGAGAAGGTTAAATAATACACCGTCACCACCACAAAAACCACAAACTCTGGATCAAAACACTCAGCCTCAAAAGGTTGATACAAATATCAAAACAGATAAAAAACACCTCCCCCACCACCGATCATAGTAGATGATGTTAAAAATTATCACGTTTTCTATGATATAATTAAGGCGAGTGTTTCAGAAGAATCATTCATCACTAAATTGATGAATCAAAATAAAATAAGCATCAACGTAAATAGCGTCGATGCATATAGAAACGTAGTGAAAACTTTGACCGAAGGCTCATTTATCTTTCACACGTATGAAAATAAACAAGAAAGGCCAATCAGAGTTATGGCAAGGAACTTACATCATACATGTAGCCCAGAACGAATTAAAGAAGAATTATCATCGAAAGAATTTAAAATAATCAGCGTAATGAACAAAGTTAGCTGGAGAAATAAAAAGAAGCTAGACATGTTTGTATACTAACATTCAGTTGTGACGAAAATATAACTAAAATATATAAGATCACTAGTTTATTGGGTTGCAAAGTAGAAATTCAACCACTTAGAAAGTCTAAACTAGTTCCGCAATGCCAAAAGTGTCAGGCATATGGACATACGCAAAGATATTGTGGCAAACTTCCAAGGTGTGTTAAATGTGCCGGACACCACCTAACTGGAAAATGCGACAATCCACAAGCTCAACTTAAATGTGTACACTGTGGACAAGGTCATCCTGCTAACTATCGAGGATGTATTGTTGCAAAGGAAATTCAGAAAATGAAAAACCAAAGGATGAATAAAACTCAAATGTATGGCCAGTCAAATCGATATGAGAGGCATGCAAAACAAGACAATGGGCAACCATTTGGCCGCCAACTAAGAACTGAAGGTGTTACATATGCTGAAGTAACAAGTGGCGTAGTCAATAAACCCCAGCAAAAATCTAAAGATGTAGACATCAGTCAAACATTACAAGATATTCTCATGAAATTAACAAAATTTGATGAGAGGCTACAAAAATTGGAAGATAGAGCATTGGGAGCTAGACCCAAATCAACACAAAAATGAACAACACAATGAAAATCATGTCATGGAATGCTAATGGTTTGCTCCGGCATCAGCAAGAACTACAAGCAGTCCTCGACATTGAGAATATAGATGTGTGTCTTATTTCGGAAACACATTTTACTAAGCAATCCTACATAACATTTAAAGGCTATTGCATATATCACACTATTCATCCAGATAATTCAGCCAGAGGAGGAAGTGCAGTCATCATTAAAAAAAATATCCAACATTTTGAAGAAGCAAAGTACGGAAAAGAAGAAATTCAGGCCACAGTGGTTTATATAAAAACGGAAAACTTTCCTATTGTTGTGGCAGGATTATACTGTCCACCAAGACATTCAATTAAAAGTAAACAATACTCAGAGTTCTTTAAGCGTCTGGGAAAAAGGTTCATAATAGGTGGTGACTTCAATGCAAAGAATACTCACTGGGGTTCTAGATTAACTACCACTAAAGGAAAAGAATTATTGATTGCCATAAAAGAAAATGGATGTGAATCCATTTCAACAGGTAAACCAACATATTGGCCAACTGACCCAGGGAAAATACCTGACCTGATCGATTTTTTTATAACCAAAAATATTTCTAATAATTTTATGAAAGTTGAAGAAAGCCAAGATATGAGCTCAGATCATTCTCCAATAGTCCTAACTCTAAGCGAGTATATTATCCAAAAAGGGAATAATCCAGTATTAACCAACAAATATACGAACTGGGAAATTTTCAAAGTACACCTAGAACAAAGAATACTTTTGAAAGTTCCTTTAAAAACTATGGATCAACTGGACATAGAAGTAGAAAAGTTCATTACAGATATTCAACAATCAGCATGGGAAAGTACTCCAGAAATCAAATCAAGGCTAAAAGGAAATAACTATCCAATAGAAATTAGAAATCTCCTTAGGGATAAACGCAAATCCAGAAAAAAATGGCACCAAACTAGAGCTCCACAGGACAAAAAAAGACTAAATAATCTTACTCAACAATTAACAAGAGAAATTCAGAAATTAAAAAATGAGTCAGTTAATTTCTACTTAAGTAAGTTAACGAATGATAGTAATACGGATTATTCGCTTTGGAAAGCAACTAAAACTCTGAAAAGGCCAATAATGCCGATCCATCCTATCAGGAAAATGGATGGAACATGGGCAAGGAAAAACAAAGAAAAAGCTGAAGGTTTTGCCAATCATCTTGAAAATATATTTCAACCTCATGAATATCAATTACGAGAAATATTGGATGAAAACATAACACAAATTCTCGAAGATGTCACCCCTACATCGACTACTGAAGTAGCAAATGAAATTAAAACCAATTTAAACTTAAAGAAAGCACCAGGGTTTGACCTGATTACCGGAGAAATAATAAAGCAGCTACCGGGAAAAGCTACGGTAAAGTTAACTAATATCATAAACGCCGCATTTAGGTTAAAATATGTACCCAAACTTTGGAAAGTGGCTGAGGTCATCATGATTCCCAAACCAGGAAAACCGCCACATCTAATAACATCATATAGGCCTATATCGTTGTTGCCGATAATGTCCAAACTCTTTGAAAAGCTACTATTAAAAAGGCTTAAACTAATAACTGAAAAAAATAATCTAATTCCGAATCACCAATTTGGTTTTCGCAGTGAGCACTCAACTATCGATCAAGTGCATAGAATAACCAATATTATTGAGAAGACTTTAGAAGAAAAAAAAGTTTGTTCAGCAGTATTCCTTGATGTAGCGCAGGCCTTTGATAAAGTTTGGCACGAAGGATTAATCTACAAACTCAAATTAATCCTACCGAAACAGTACAGCATAATACTGGAATCATATATAACGGAAACATATTTCAGGCTTAAGCAAGAAGATGAATATTCAGAGCTTAAGGGAATAAAAGCAGGAGTTCCACAAGGAAGTGTACTTGGGCCACTTCTGTATTTACTATACACCCGAGATGTCCCAATCCCACAAAACAACATGATAGCCACTTTCGCCGATGACACAGCTATCATGGCAGTAGGTGACAACAACTCAGATACAGCAGAGCAATTACAAAACGCCATAGAGCAAGTACACAATTGGACAAAAAAATGGCGCATAAAACTAAATGAAACTAAATCTGTACATGTTGACTTTACGAACAAGAGATTAGTTCATAAACCAGTATATTTAAATAATCAAGAAATACCACACGCAAACACTGCCAAATATCTTGGTATGACATTAGACGCTAAACTTCGCTGGAAAGCTCATGTAAAAAAGAAAAGAGGCGAGTTGGAATTAAAATACAAAAAAATGTATTGGTTACTGGGAAGAAACTCTCATTTATCAATCCCTAATAAACTTCTGCTTTATAAGCAAATATTGAAGCCTGTTTGGACTTATGGTATACAGCTGTGGGGATGTACCAAGCAGAGCAACATGGATATTATCCAACGATTCCAAAACAAAGTGCTAAGAAGCATCGTCAACGCACCATGGTTTGTCAGAAATAGCGACATCCACAAAGATCTGGGCATAGAACTCATCAAAACCGAAATTATGAAATTTGCTAGAAGTCATGAACAACGGCTACTTCACCATGTCAACATAGAGGCCAACCAGCTACTGGATAATACGGATTTAGTTAGAAGGCTCAAAAGAGTAAAGCCTTTTGAGTTAGTGTAAATCAGTTAAAATAAATCTTTATCTAGCGCACGATAAAAGCGCGATCAAATCATAAATATCAAAACTAAGGAGTACATCGATGGATGAACCCTTAAATTTCAGTAAAATGTAGTAATTTAAGTTAGAATAAAATTGCTTATTAGTCTTAGACTAGATTGTAATTAAAAAAGAAATAATAAAACAGAATTATTTTCAAAAAAAAAAAAAAAAAAAAATAAAGATAACTTAAATTAAAATGACCTGGTTTAGATTTAATTTGCTACGTTGAACGCATTCTACGAAACACAATTTGTATTTATGTATAACTTTACATCTAAATCTTGACATTATTTATTCTTTTTATTTTAAATTCAAAGTACGAGTAAGTATTGTCATTTTAATAACAATTTTGTTGCAATAACAAATACTTTGTCATGTCTAAACTTTACCTTTTTACCGCTCTTTAATTGCACCGCCATTTTTTTTTTTGTAAATTTTATTTTTTTCTCCATATTTCAAAAATTTTCAAAATTATTTTAAATTTTTTCAGTTTAAATTTAATTTTTCATGTTTTTTGCAATTACGATGAAAGAAAGTGGAACTATCACAAGATGCGGTAAAAATGAAAAGTGCTCCCTTTATTTTTAGACGCATTTTTTAAAGCATCAAAGTTTACATTAAGCGTATTTCCTTGACAAATTTACAGCAACAGTTGCATTGAATAAACCGACACAAGAATTAAGAAAATCAAACAAAATATTTAAATCTTCTTTATAACAATACCGGCCACTAGATGTGTTGTCATACACGGAAAAAACTAGGCTTGTCATTACGTAGAAAATGGATTTTTAATGAAAGAAAATGTACTTTTTCTTCGTTTAAAAGCTAATTTTCTTATTTCTTTCGAGTTTTTCTTCATTGTAAGATTTGTGTTTGTTGCAATGATAAAAAATTTCTTGAGTTAAGATTTGTTGCATAATTTCAATCTGAGATTTAGATTCTTACTTCTATAACTGCTCAAAATTCTTGATTGAAACAACAAAATCAACGAATGGAGAAAAATATAATTGTTTTCTTTCCAAGTTTTTCTTGCAACATTGACCCTTTTCTCAAACTATATTGTCCAATTTTCTTGAAATTGGTTATTTTAAGAATTAAAAATTTTCTTGATGAAGGCAAAAGCCATTTCTTGATTCGAGAAACTATTGAAATGTTAAAGATAAGATAGAATTTTTTTTTAAAACGAAATGGAACCTTTTCTCGAAAGATATTTTCCAGTTTTCCTGAAATCTCTCATTTTAAGAATACAACATTTTCTACGTATAAGTACATATGTTTAATATCAAAATTTAAATTTATTTTATCACTAGTTGTATTTAATTTTTCATCATTGTTATAAATTTATAAACAAAAATAAAGTTTGATTCTGAACTTTATTCAATTTTGAATAAATTGAACAATAATTATTCAATTTTGAATGAAGCGTATAAATTACACGCCGTTCTGAAATACACATGCTAGTACCATATCAAATAATTTAGATTAGTAGATCAATTAATCAGGTGGTACAACAAGAAAAGTTTCTTCTCTCTTCGAAACAACCAATTTTTCTATATTACTCTTGAACTGAGAGAAATCCTTCAATTGAAGAAACTTTTTCTTAATAAATTCTCTTAACAAGAAAACAATTATTTTACGTTTCTCAGGACAAGAAAATATTTTTTTCTATCAAACGATCTTACTTAAAAATCGCATTTTTCATTTGAATAACAATTTCTCAATCTGAGAGAATATTTTTGATAAAGAAATTATTTCATAATATGAAAAACTTATTTCTCATAACAAGAAAACAAAGTATATCAACTGACGAAGCCTTTCTTGATACAAGAAAAGAATAGTTAAATTGTTATAATGTTATATACATTACCATTATACTATATAATAGATGTATACAAAAAAGGAATTTATCACGAACCTTCAACAGTGAAGAACGTAAAAAAGTTTTCTCATTTTAAAAGTGAGATTTTTTTTTGTTTAAAAAAACTTAGATTTTTTAAACTGTGGTGTAAAGTGGAAAAAAAGTATTTCTGGAAACATTTGAAAATGTAAGTGTTTTTATTTCATTGTGTTCAAAAAATTTTATTTAGGTAATTAATGTATCGATAGGTAAAAGAGTGGTAGTAAGTGATGTTAATTTTTGTACGTGAGTTTTTATGAATATAATTTTTTATTTTTGTGACAACTAATTATTGCGGCACTTGTGAACATATTTTGTGTTCTCTTTAAAATTGAATTCAATAAAATTTTCCGATTATTTGTGAGATATAATTTTTTTTTTTTTAATTTGCTTATTAGAGGATGTGGTTTTGTAAAGACTAGCGACCTTGATGGAATATCACATAATGACCAAGAGCAGATATTTCTTGAGCTAAACCAAGTACGCCGTAAGTCGAAGTTACGCCTGAGAATTGTGCAATGGCGTGAAGAAAATGTAAAATTGGTTTGAATTTTATTTTTAATAATGCTACAACAATATTTATATTTTATAGGGATATTCAATGGCCAATTTGTATCCAACTACTAGTTGTTCAAGTAACTGCTCAATAAACTCCTCCTTATCCGACTGGATCCGAACTCAGTCCCAGATGTGGTTTCGCCATTAGATTTGGTTAGTTTTGCAAAATAATATTAAGGATACAAATTATTATTTCATATTCTTGTTTTCATTTCAGAATTTTTCAGAATAAAGGAAGTAAAATATTACGGATATTTAATTCGAGCAAACCACCACAATTAGACCAGAAGAGTAGAGATTTACTTGTTTCGTCTATTATGGACGAAATTATCGAAGTCCCAGTTTCACCGACATATTTTTACCAAATTTCTACCGATATTCAAAAGTATTTCCCTGGAGAACAAATGGTAAATAATAACAAATTAGAAACTTAATTTAAATACTAATTTGTATTTCGAATCCCTTTTCAGGATCTGTATTATAGAGGAGGATGGAGGCCGTCTGGAATATTATAATACAAGCTTAAAAATCGAGCTTCGAAACTCCGGAAATTGGGGTTCTAAATATTTTCTTTATATATATATATATATATATATATATATATATATATATATCTATATTATATATATATATCTATATCTATATCTATATCTATATTTATATATATATCTATATCTATTTATATATATATATATATATATATATATATATATATATATATATATATATATATATATATATATATATATATATATATATATATATATATATATATATATATATCTATATATATATATATATATATATATATATATATATATATATATATATATATATATCTATATATATCTATATATATATATATATATATATATATATATATATATATATATATATATATATATATATATATATATATATATATATATATATATATATATATCTATATCTATATATATATATATATATATATATATATATATATATATATATATATATATATATATATATATATATATATATATATATATATATATATAGATATAGATATATATATAAATATAGATATAGATATAGATATAGATATAGATATAGATATAGATATAGATATATATATATATATATATAGATATAGATATATAGATATATATATATATATATATATATAAAGATATAGATATAGATATAGATATAGATATAGATATAGATATAGATATAGATATATAGATATATAGATATATAGATATATAGATATATAGATATAGATATAGATATATAGATATATAGATATATAGATATATAGATATATAGATATATAGATATATAGATATATAGATATATAGATATATAGATATATAGATATATAGATATATAGATATATAGATATATAGATATATAGATATATAGATATATAAGATATATAGATATATAGATATATAGATATATAGATATATAGATATATAGATATATAGATATATAGATATATAGATATATAGATATATAGATATATAGATATATAGATATATAGATATATAGATTT